>OZ012695.1:41628192-41633192 GCA_963942565.1 Maea johnstoni | reverse complement strand
AAGCTCAACGGTTTCTTTTCAAATAATCCCACTCACTGCTTATGACTGCAGTTATTCTTAAACTGAATTATAGTTAATAAATTGGTAATTTCCCTGTCCTTTTTGTTATCACTAGTTTAAACATCTCATGAAGGCTGATTTTGAAAAGTTTGAAAAAATGTCTATGATTATGTATACCATTCCTTTAATCATCCCTTCATTTGAGAAAATGCCCAGAGACCTTATGGGGGGTTTCTTAAAATTAGGGTAATTCTGAGAACATAATTTTAATGTATAACTTCTTTTTTTTTCTCATGTATAAAAATATCTAAATTAAGTATCATTAAGATTTAAGGAAAAAATATCCTGGAACTGAAATTGACAATATCTTCATAAATTCTTTTTCTTTTCATTTCAGACAGCATGATGGAAAAACCAGTCCCGTACAAAGACCAAGTATGACCATCAGTCGTTCAGAACTCTACAAAACGGCCGATGATTTGAGATGGTTTTTCTGTGGGCCAAGTATGAACTATTCATTGCTCAAGAGAAATGGACAACTATGCATTGCTGTGGAATTTGTGTTATTTCCATAGTGTATGATTACATAATCTCCGACAATTTGTGGTCAAGAAACAAAGGGGTTCTTTTTAACCTATCCTGTTGGTAGACTGGAGCGAATCCTCAGATAGCGTATTGTGCATTCATTAACCCCTATGCTGCTGGTGGCTCATTTGGCCAATACAAAATGATACGAAAACCCTAAAAATGACTGAAACCCTGACAAATGGGTACTCATTCGAGAGTACTCAGCGAGAGCTATCCAATGACTACCAACATGACAGGGGTTTAGATGGTTAATTTGGCCAATACAAAATGATGCAAAAAAACTTTTTAAAAAAGACTGAAACCCCGGCAAATGGGTACTATTTTGAAAGTACTCAATGAGCGCTATCCATTGGCTACCAACATGACTGGGTTTAGACGTTTTTCAAAAATGTTCGCGTCCTTTTCCTTGGAATGGAAGTAGCCTCAGCATTGGAAGGTTTAAATAACAGATTGTACATTATCCTTTTTATGCCTAGAGTTCATCCATACATTCATACCCAGAAAACTAGGTGGCATTGGGCCTACAGTCGTATACCATGCCTGGACTGCCCAAAGATTTTAGTGCAGGACCAATATCAGAAGTTGCTGGTATGGACCTCTATTAAGGATAGGAGTGCAAAGGAACCCTGCTGGTATGTGCCAATCCCCTCTTTGTCATTGTGCTAAATTGACATTTTGATATTGTATTATGTTTGATTTTATTTTAACCCATGGCTAAAAAACCTAAGACAGAATATACCACAAGTTGATATATATATATATATATATATATATATATATATATATATATATATATATATATATATATATATATATATATATATATATATATATATATATATATATATATATATATATATATATACATACATACATACATACATACATACATACATACATATACAGGCACCGACATTAGTACTTGCCCGCTTGCCCCTGCAAGTAAATTTTTTGAAAAAAGGGCTTTCGGGCAAGTACATTTTACTTTTCACTTGCCCAAATGGACAAGCTGATTTTCTGATTACTAAACACATATTTTATAGTAAATGGCCCAAATACACAGAAATATGCAAACAATGCAATAAAACTGAAATGAAAATGGTTTTCAAATCATTAAATCCATGATAAACAACACATGCCTTTCTAGCATTTGTTATAATTTATTTCGGGCAAGTCAAACATTATAGCATGGAAATAAATACTATTTACTACTTGCACGCCATGGTAAGTTAGTTCCGAAAAAATTATGTTCGGGCCTGATATATATATATTTATATATATGTGTGTGTATATATATATATATATATATATATATGTATGTATGTATGTATGTATGTATGTATGTATGTATGTATGTATGTATGTATGTATGTATGTATGTATGTATGTATGTATGTATGTATGTATGTATGTATGTATGTATGTATGTATGTATGTATGTATGTATGTATGTATGTATGTATGTATGTATATGTATATGTATATGTATATATATATATATATATATATATATAAATATACATATTTATATATATATATATATATATATATATATATATATATATATATATATATATATATATATATATATACACACACACATACATGCGTACATTAATAATATATACAGGTTCAGCTGAAAATGTGCTCACTAGCTAAGTATTGTTTTAAATACTGTGGAATGGAAAGAATAATGATATGTTACAGATTTAGTTAGTCATTTACTAAATATGATCATTGCTTGAGTCAAAGGCTTAAATAGTGAGCGCATGTCTGAAATAATGAGTGATTCTATGTTACTTTTGCAATATTTTTTGTACATACCCCAATATGACAGGGTTCGACATTTCCAGGGGCCCAGGGGCATACGCCCTTAGATTTTGTTGTGGGCCCCTAGATTTTTCAGACTAGGGCCCCGAAATAGTAGATATGATAATACCGTTTTTGACCACTAAATTTATCAAAAGACCTTTTCGGGCCCCTAGCCTGAAATCTAAGTGTCATACCCTGTATGATAGATAGAATTGTATGATATGACTATTATAGGGACAACTGAGTATTTCAGAGTATTTTTCTTTGGTTTGTGGAGTATGTTTGCTTTAATAATGAAAAAGGCAGTGAAAGAGAGAGGGCTTGAATGAATGATGTCTGAGGAGTTCTACTCAAGTGAATTAGACAACAGAACAGTGGTGAAACCAGTATACAGCAAAACTGCAAACACCCTGGTTGGCGTAAACGTATACGATATTGAAAATTATGATTTTATTTTAATTCTCAAAGAGATGATTTCTATTGCATCTATAAATACATATTCATCCTCGTGTCATGTTTGAATCATACATAATCATAATTTTCAGTGAAAATAATGAAAATCATTAAATTGTATTCCCACCATTTTCCCTCGGTGCAAAACTGCACTAGACTGCCCAACTATTGGGTAGCCCTTCAGCTCATATTCAGTTGAAGATCATGCAACATGTATTATGTAACAATTCACCCAATTAACTCAACCAAGTGTTCAGTACCCACAAGCCACAATGCTCCATTTTGTGTCAACATCTCCTTGACCAGATAATTTTCGGTAAAAAAGTTTGATGAAAAACATGCTGATTAAAATTTTATCTACTATCATTCAAATATTTCATGAATTTATGCTTAATTCCAAAGTTATTTTCAAAAGTGTCATAGATCCTGATGACATTTGTTAAGGAGATTTCTAGACACGAGTTGGTTAAAGGATGAGAATCAATAAATAGCCTCAGTGCATCGTAGTTGTGGGTATTGAACTGCCATTATTCAACAATAATTGATCAGAGGAACGGACTACTCTTGGATAGCCATATACAGAATTTATGTAAACACTGAACAGTATTTGGGTGAAATGTGTGTTTTTCGAACCTGAAAGAAATTTTAGTTGAATATTTTTCAGAAATTTGCACTGTTTTTTGAGGTAGACACACACAGGTTAAGTTAACAAGGAACATTTTACCAGGTTAATACAGTTCGAAACTGTTTATCAAAATTTTCATTGAAACTTCTATTTCAAATCAGCATGATTTTTAATGATAATTGCAGTTTTCAGTTCAACTGTGTGTGTGGAGAGTATTAGGATTAAGAGCTGTTAATTGATTGCACACGTCCTTATATGGATATTAGGAAGTGGATCTTAACCCATTCATGCCTGTAGTGACCAAAACTGACCGACTTAACTGACTGACTTTTGGTGATATTTCTCTAACAAAAGCAATTTTGGATAAAATATTTGAAGGGGAAATGTAATTCAGTAACTGATGACTTCCCTACAAATATTCTTTCCAATTAATGCTTAATTTTAAAGTTATTTAAGTGTCACAGGTCCAGTTGACTTGAAATTTTACTAGCATGAATGGGTTGATTGAATGTGAAGTCCAATTTAGACAAGCTAGTAGCTCCATCTTTTGGCCAAGTGTTCAACTATATTTCTGTATTCTCAATTGTTTTCACTCATTGTGGCCTTAAAGAGCCGGATCTGTTGGTATCTTTCTCAAGAAGCATCTTTCAAATCATTTGGAAGAGCGATAATAATTGGAATCCATTTGGAATTTCAATTTTTGAATTTTGTCACTTTTTCTGCCATAATGTGCCAAATTTGTGACTAGCCAGTTGTAAGTGGTGGAGGAAACTGAAGTAACAAGCAAAAACCACCAACAAACACTAAGTCACTGGCAACTTTCTCACATGCCTCGGCAGGGATTTGGACATGGACAATGGTGTGAGACAAGCAGTGCTAACGCCTTAAACCATTTACCATCATGGCAGGCATTAATTTGAATCCACCCAACAACTCTAATTCAAATAGGCCCTGAATTCATGCACCAATATCAAGTTACAGGACAATTACACCAAGAATAAAACATAAGCCCAAATAGTTTTCGTAGTCTTCAAGTATTCTCTACTTAAACCCAAATTGCCACCACTGCCAACCTTCATACAAGAAGTATATTGCTGTTTTAACCCATCCCAACATACAAGAAATGCAGTTACTGGGAGCGGCCATTTTAGTCTATTAATAGCTTATATGTGGCTGTTTGGTACTCACTTGTCATTAGCAGTTACCTTACTGGTTTAAGTAGAGAATACTATAAGAACCTATTAGGGATTATGTTTAATTCTTGGTGTAATTTTCCTTTAATTTCATATCAAGTATGGAGACTACATATTGCATGGCATGACTGGGTTACATATATTCGTTTTTCTCTTACTTGATTTATAGGTATTTATCCTAAAGGAATATATCCATCTACCATTCATTGTTGCATTCTATTTTTACATCATAATTGAATTTTCATCATCAAAAATGATCATGACATTTGGTCCACAACTTTTTTTGTTATTTTCACCCTTGCAATGTTTTTCATTGACAAAATATCATG
>OZ012695.1:41593192-41620692 GCA_963942565.1 Maea johnstoni | reverse complement strand
CTCCTCTTTTTGGATTGCTTTGGGTCTTGCGGCAAATAATTGTCTGCTACCGGGGCAGCCATCTTGCAATGATTGGAAGATTGCATCATGATCTTAGGGGGTAGGGAGAATTGGGAATTGCATCATGGGCATAATAATCTGATGCAATGCTCAACTCTCCCTACCCTAAAAAGCAACAGGTTAATACAAGAATCCTTGGAGGTTAATATAGGATTCTGAGAGGTTGATATAAGATTCTGAGAGTTGAATTGAAGTAAATTAACAACACAGCTTCATATCATGGGCCAATTGACCAATCAAAAGCCTAGGCTTTTCCCAATCATGAGATAATATTAGTTACGCCCTGTTGGAAAGTGCGGTACGGCCTGATATCCCCCTGAAGTCATCCATATCCCATGAGGCGAAGCCGAGTGGGATATGGATGACTGAGGGTGGATAGCAGGCCCTACCGCACTTTCCAACAGGGTGTAACGAATTTATCACCTGCTCTTTTATGATAAGAATTTTTTTTTTTTCATTTTTTTTAACTTTTTTTATTTCAATTTTTGTTTTTTAATTTTTTTTTATTTCATATTTTATTTTTAAATTTTTTTAAATTTTTTTAAATTT
Organism: Maea johnstoni; assembly: GCA_963942565.1. NCBI lineage: Eukaryota > Metazoa > Annelida > Polychaeta > Spionida > Magelonidae > Maea > Maea johnstoni. The sequence continues at coordinate 41,620,083 of OZ012695.1, read as the reverse complement.
TTTTTAAAATTTTTTAAATTTTTTATATTTCATATTTTTTTTTAAATTTAATTTTTTTTTTTTTTTGATAAAACCTGGTAACCTCAAGACTGTCAGAGTGGTGATATCAAATTAAATTTGTCCTCAGAGTGGTCATATTGAATTCTGCCGTGTGGTATTGAATTCTGCCGTGTGGTATTGAATCTGCTCTGCAATGGGTGAACGGCTCCAGATCTAACACCTATTGACCAATCAGCATCAAGAATCATAGCAGAGCAGGTGATGAGCGCGGATATCGTATACGTTCAAAACGGAAATCACCCTTGGCTTTCATATTTCCTGAGATAACAAAGCTCAGACCTCTATTACTACAGTACAGACGACATTATAACCTTTGTCATTCTGCAGTGTATACAATTTTCAGACCCCTGTCATTCTACAGTGTTATAATACGATAGTTAGGTATAAAGTATGTCATTCTACAGTGTTATAATACGATAGTTAGGTATAAAGTATGTCATTCTACAGTGGATACGATATTTAGATATTTGTCGTTCTACAGTGTATACGGTGTTGAGAAAACTGTCATTCTACAGTATATGTGATACTCAGACCTGTGTCACTCTAAGTGCACACAGAAATTCAGACCTCTGCCATTCTACAGTATATGCCCTGCACATCTTCTTGGTTGTTTTCAGGTTTTGGTATTGGGAGTTTCTTTCACATCATGGTGAGGTTCATCATTGCATTCATCTACTACAGTCTGCACACAAATGCTAGTTGTGAGAAACCGGGCATGGAACTGCTACAGGCAACCAGAATTGCTAGGATGTTATTCATCAATCTCCAACTGCTCTTCTCCTTCAAGTTCTCAAGAGTACGTAATGAATGCATTTTCAAAACATTCAAAGTGATGCATGTACTGTATTTAGTAGTTAAAAGAAGTTGAGGCTAAGGCAGCTTTTCTTAATGGGGCAGCCACCTTTGTCTTGGTAGGTGCTGAGTAACGAGTTGTAGAAGTAGTAGTTGTATATTCATTGACCAAATTATACAGACTTAAAGTTATACATATAACTACATTTACGATTATGAACATGATTATGCAACATTCATATGGTTCATAACACACAGAGTTCCATATACAATTGTATATCTCTCGGGGGATACAATCATGCTGGCAACCCCACAGAGATGTTGCATTTGTTTTATTATACCGAACAACGTAATACCGCGCAGTCTTGTGATATCCCCACGGCCTGCTGCTTGGGGTGCTGCCATTACTACTTATTAAGCACTCATAAAGGCTACATGAAGGGTCAATGTTATTTTCTTTATCGTTGTTCTCAAAAATAAGACAATTCCATTGTTGACGGCGGCATTCTGCTCAGGCCTTGACATACTTTCGCCACGCGTGGGGATCTTGAAAGCATTAAGTCCTCAATAATAGAGGGAATCATGAAACGGTAGGTTTACAATTCACGGTTCCTTGACAACGGGTGTCATAACGTCGAATGGTGACCGCTGTCAAGGATCCTATAGAGACAAAGGTAGCCAGCATTTTTGACACATGGCTCTCATCCAACAGGAAAAGAGTATCCTCATGTGAGGTATACTAAACACAATTGTAAACTATATAATCTATAACTTAAATATAAATCGTTTTTAATTGCGAAAGTCATCTGTGGCCAAGAAACTGTAAAGTTATATTTTTATAGATATTTTTCTAATCCGCGCACATATTTGTGCACGCGCAATTGCTAAATACTCTCAACAATTATGCCAAATCAAGCTATTAGGTATAGGACCAAATTTGCCGAAGAGTCGAACACTGGGTCTTGACTACAATGCGCTGAACAGGCTGAGCACCTTTTAGTTACAAACTTCACCACGGTGTGGCGCTCTATAGTGGCCAGTGCTGCAGACACACTCTATAGAAGCGGAGCAATGAGGCCGATAGGTATGGTTCAATGGCTACTGGGCAATACATATTCTCCACATAAACATATATATATATATATATATATATATATATATATATATATATATATATATATATATATATATATATATATATATATATATATATATATATATATATATATATATATAAACATAATTCTTCGGCTAGACATACGGATCACTTTTGAGAAACGATGATACATTTAGATGCGTGTTATTGCAATGCAGTTTGTACTTTTTATCTTCTTTAGAAATTTCGAAGGTTTCTGGCATATTATTTGCGTTTCGATTGCTCTCTGTCTCTTATCGCGGCCAAAGATATGGTGTTCGAAGCCCGGTAAAGGCATGTGAGAAAGTCACCAGTGACTTGGTGCTTGTACGCCGATTATTACCCTCATTGCTCACCTGCCACCAAGCACTTCTATCACAGGGATTCTTCTAGAAAGTGACGATAAACGAAATTCGCAGATCACGTCCCAAATGTAGTACATGTATATGTATATTGCCGTGTTTTTGCAAATATTCCAAATGATTCAGCTATCATAGAGATAAGACATGTTTGAATTTCTATAGTAGTAAAATGCCGACTTTTTTTGCTTATCTAGTAAAATAACGTGTTTCAGATTGTGAAATTGAGAATGACGTAGTGAGAGCATCATTGGAACCCTTCCTCTATCCATGCTCGACTGGGATTCTCTATCATCGTATCCGGTGTCTGTTACCTTACATGTATGTGGAAAAAATATCGCGAGAATACCGTGTAGTCTCGCGAGAGCTCAGCAGCAACATGTGACAGTCACAGGGCTATATTCACTTCGAGGAATTTTGGCGGGAATTACGGTTTTTGGCATCCACGTGGCCTATTACACTGTGTTTGCATTACAGAAAATAGAGACTGGTCAAAATCTAATCAATCTCCACCGGAGTATGCATCCCTGCATCCCATCATGCAATTCGACAGTTACCCCCGAGAACAGCACGTACGTTGCAGGGTACCAGGCTCTCGCTGCTCTAAGATTTCCACAAAGATCTGCAAATCAAACAAGCTTTTTTGGACTAGGATAGGTGCGTTTGACTACCTATATATTGATAAAAAAGGCTCTGTTTATACTAACTATCTTGAAGATGGAGGAAACAAACAGCATCAGGAGAGTTTTTATAAGTAGAGCTGCAATATGTAGCAGTTCCCCAGACAGGTCCAGAGAGAATAGATTTGATAGTCCGATTTTTGACATATTGAATGCTACTTTTTGACTAGGATTATTGAGTACTGTATATAGGATGATTAACGGGACAATCGCACTCTATAGTAAAACTAGCTGGTCTAAAATTGTATGGGCCCAAGCATGGAAACTTGAGGATGCTTACTGGCTGAGTACTTTTGTAATCAATCAAGACTGTGAATACCTGTTTAAAATATCTGGAAAATCCAAATATATCACGTGGTGGGATATCTCTGACAAATACCCATCGTCGATTAGAATGTGTGAGAATCTTGCAAAAATTGTATGCAAAACAAGCAAGCTGAAGTCAGACGACTACAAAATGGTCATAGAGCATGTAGTCAATGCGATAGTTATGCAATAGAAGATATTGAACATTTACTTATGCAGTGTCCGGCCTTTAATGACATCAGGAGGGAAATGTAGGATAAGGTCACGACATTAGAACCAACTGTCAGGAATGCTATCATTAACCAACCCTCGAAGCTTTGTACATGGTGTTTAGGCGGGCAAATTGAGGGTGTCAACTACGAAGATATGATCGATTTTTGGATGATTTCCGGTAATGCTATAAATGCTATGTATAAAAGAACAGTCAAAGGTAGAGATGGTATTAAGTAGAGGTGCCATAAGAGACAGGCAATATATGCTAGACTAGCCCCTACCCTGACCTAGTAGTGCCGTGGTATCCCAATCACTGATAGTCCCTGACCTGAGAAAGGCATATCATGGTCGCGTAGGTACTACATAGTAGGCTGGCGTAGTATATGTAACCCCTATTCTGTGTAATTGTAGATTTGTATTTCTTCTTTATGTACCTTGTGTATATGTTGTTTTTTGTATACCACTCCCACTGTTTATATATATTATTGTTATGTAATTTCATATCTGAGTATATGGTCAAGAAACATTACATTACATTACATTCTATTAGGTCAGTTTTCTTGATTTTATGTGCACGCAGATTTGGCATTGTAAATATAAAAGTGGTTTTCTGCGAAGGGGGCCATTCAATCTCCTAGATATATAATGCTTGTAGGATTATAGATTATGATTTTAACAAATAACCATTAGTGCGTGCCGTAAATACTGGATTAATATTTTAATCAAGAACAGTGATAAGATTAACCCTTCCAATGCCGAGGCAACTTTCCCCCTGAGCACAAGAACGGAAAACTATCTAAACTCTGTCGTGTTGGTATTAATTGGATAGCTCGCGCTGAGTATTTTAAGATTAGTGCCCATGTGCCAGGGTTTCAATAATTATTCAGGTTTTTTTTTCTTTCATTTTTTGTATTGACAAAAGTATCCAGCAGCGTAAGGTTTAACAATCTCTAGGCATACTATCAACTGAAAGCACCGTGTGCCACTATCCACGACTAAATTCAAACCTCTAGTTTGCAACACATGATACTTGCAACACATGATATATATATATATATATATATATATATATATATATATATATATATATATATATATATATATATATATATATATATATATATAAATGTATATATATATATATATATATATATATATATATATATATATATATATATATATATATATATACATATACATATATATATACATATATATATATATATTTATATATATATATATATATATATATATATATATATATATATATATATATATATATATATATATATATATATATATATATATATATATATATATATATATATATATATATATAAAGTATGATAAAACATAAGCTGGAAAATTATATAGTTAACGACGCATGTTTATCCGTTATTGAGACACGAATTAGTTTGCCTCACGCGTGTAAAGTGTGATTGACAAGGCTAGACGAGCGAGGCAGTAGTTGGCTATCTATTTCAAGTAGCTGTTCGCAAATCGAGAAAAATGGGAACGAGGATCTTGAAGTGAATTTCTTTTTAGATTTTCGGATTTCTCAGGAAAAAAAAATATCCATAATTGTTCAGTGGCCCTAATATGCTCCCGTATTATAAGCCGATTTGGCTAATCAAAAACAAGTAAATGGGATATTTTAAGGAGGTGTTTTCTATTCCCGCCCTGAGGGGGTAGTGAATGTAAAGTGTGATATGGAAGCAATCACTACATTTTCTGAAATAAAGAAATATTTTACCAATAAATTAGGCTTTTATTATAGAAAATTCATTGCAAATTTCAGTAGTGAGTAATGAGTGGAAACAGAAAGGAAATGAAATTTCTTGAAAGGTAAGTCAATAAATGTTATAATTCTAAGTGCCAGGAATGGCCGAGAATGCATCTTAGAACATCGAAAACCCTTGGGCCTCTCGGGTAGGCTCAAGGCCCCCAGACCCCCACCCGCTAATACCAAGAACCCACAGTATTGCCACAGCAACGCGCTTTACTATCTGTGAGGTCAGTCTTTGCTTGTACTTCGCGGAAACATATTGGAAACTTGATATGAGCTTATTATTTGTGCAATAACCACACAGTATAAGTACCGATTGACTGATGGCATAAACATTAGTTCGATCTGTCACAAAATCGTCAATTCGCAACATATACATGTAGTAACAAAAATAATGAACTGTGGCGGTTCTAGCGATCTAAATCGCATTAGAATTGACCCACGGAAAGGCGAGTAATATTCAGCAGTCACAAACTTTGACTTTGTAATCCGTGACGGGATGCCGTCTCATCATCACGTCATTCTTTGCCATATTCTTGTAATGAACATGTCATTGTTATTTTGTCTCTATCTTATCCATTCCTTTGGCAATATGTATGAAATTTTAAGGAAATCATCTAGTGATACCACTTATCATAAAACATCATTAAATAAACGGATTGGACCACAGATGCATGTTGCCATGGCAACCGTTTTTGTCAAATTATTGTTGCCATGGCAACCGTTTCAAAACATTTTACTTTTATTAGTGGCGAAAATATAAAATTTCAATACCTTCATTTACGAGCCTTAAAGTTTTAGAAATATTGGGAGAAGTTTACACTATGAAATAACAGTTTAGTTTGGCATCAATTACTCGTCACACATCTAGTATATAGATAATACATACATTCTTGGTAGATTTTTCTCGTGTGGTGTTTGTGTCACTTCATAACAATAACACAGCCACTCTCACTGAAGCACCACAAAACATCAATCCATTAGCATTGCCAAATTAATAGAAGGTATTAAAGACCTCCATTGGAAAGATAATTATTGAGGTATTAGATCGGCAGCCTTGTCTCACCTGATACCATAGCCCAGAGGTCCCATGCTTGCAAACTGATTGTTTCTCACTATGTAATCGCTCTCCCACTGCTCACTGTCTCTAACAATTGCCAAAGATCCGGGGTTCAAAGCCGGCCTGAGGTATGTGAGAAAGACACCAATTATTCTGGGTTTATCGGCCGATGATTTTTCGATTTTCCTGTTCCTACTGTTCACTTTGGTAAAAAAAGTACCCTTCTTTTGCAAAATCGCGGACATGCGGAGGTCTTAAAAAAAGACCCCTTCTTCTGCGAAATATGTAACGCAGGTGCGACCCCCCTCTGTACCTGAGTGCCACCCCCCCCCCCCCCCCCCCGGGGAGTGATGTGGTTTGATTGGAAGTATATGAATATATCTTGATCTTGATGTGATCGTCCTGAAGTCCTTTGATCCAATTCTGCTACATGCCACAACTATGAGCCTGGAGAGAACTGAATGGCATTATCTTGTCCAAAGCAGGTTCACCTTTCTTGAAAATATTGTACAACAGTTATAGGAGTTTCAACGACTACCAGTGGGCTGAACATTCAGTAAGAGTGACGGCCCGACTGGCGCAAGAACATCCTGCCTTGATACATATTGAACAGAAAAGCCTCCATAGACCCAACTGGATGGAGCTCTCGTGGCTCTATGGTAACAACAAACTATATAATTGGCGGGAAAATTATGCAATACATTTGTGATATCACTATCATGATATTGAACACACTCCCAATGGAATTAGACATATGAACACTACAATGGGAGAGATATTCAGGTATATCTATTTTGGCTCCCCTTCTATGTTTTAGTAGGATTTGAAACATTAGTGAAACGTGACATGTTTATTGGCTTCTTTGTTGCCATTTCTATTTCAAAAATGTTAAATTATTTGAACTAGTATCTCTGAACTACTCGTCTTCATATAAAATAGCAAATTGACCTGTAATAGATGATGAGGAAAGTGTAAAGTATGTAAATTGTAAAGTATACATGTTTATTGTTTTGTTGTAACATAAAGATCACAATCAAACAAAGACACTTATATAACACTTTTTTATCATTCTAGGATTGCATTTGTATATGAAAATTCTTGAAGACATCATCAATCTAGCACTCACTGCACTGAGCAATGTATCTAAAGGAATGGATGATATCAAACGAATGTATCCTATCCTAAAAGGCACCTTTCAACCATGAATGATTCTTCTGCCATTTCCTTTTGCTAGCTCAAACTATGGCTTTGTACAGTTGGACATTGACCTTTTACCTTAAATCTTTTCTTATAATATAGGATGAATAACTACAAAAATGCATTTACTCGTAAAGTCACTTCATGATCGTAATTACAGTATTTCTATTGTTGCTTATTTCATTTCAAACTAGGCATTTTACTATAAAATAACCTTTAACTTTGGCCTTTGACCTTAAAAGTGTCATCAAAAATATTTGAGACAGTTCTTGTGTGTGTCATTCATATGGCGTTGAACCAAGCATACATCCATAAATCAACATGGTCTTCTTTCGGAACGTAGATAGGTTTGTAGACTATACTAGTACTGTATGTAGTTATTGAGCTGGTACACTGTATGATAAAGGTATTTGCACCCTCTATGCTGGTGGAGTCTGGTCATATCTATGCAGTGTATGCTAATTTTTGTAATATATAGGTATTACATACCTTCTTGGTAAATTTTCTTGTGTAGTGTTTGTGTCACTTCATAACAACAACACAGCCACTCTCACTGAAGCACCACAAAACATCAATCCATTAGCATTGCCTAATTAAAAGAAGGTACTAAAGACCTCCATTGGAAATATTATACATACATACATACATACATACATACATACATACATACATACATACATACATATATATATATATATATATATATATATATATATATATATATATATATATATATTATATATATATATACATATATATATATATATATATATATATATATATATATATATATATATATATATATATAATGTTGCTGGTACACTATAGATGGCAGCACTGACATCAGGGGACGCACCGTCACAGCTGTCCTCTACAGCCCTTAACTAGACAGCTACTAGATGATGTCTCTGAAACACTATAGATGGCAGCACATATATCAGACGTGCATATAGTGCTAGCTCTCTCCTACAGCCCTTAACTAGATAGCAAATAGGTGTAATGTCGTAGATGCCAACAGTTTAAGACATTACTGAACCGTTATGGAGTGAGCTAAGAGTAGAAAAAAAAGACACGGGTAGACTTGAGACAGGGATTAAAAACAGACCCGCAGCAGGGTTAGATCGAACCTGCGTACAGCGTACATCATAAATGGATAGAATCAATGTCCGGAATATACAGTCGGAAAGAGGATGCCAGTCGTGTTATAAATTCGGAAAATGTCATCTTTTGCATGTTGATTGCACTCATTATCTTAAACTTATGAACATTGATAACTATGAAGAGTAATATTTAATAAATGTTTCGGAAGAGAACTGTAGGAAAAATTATTTGAAATGAAAACTTCTAATCCTGGCTGTTGCTGTATGTGAAAGCGACGCCATAGGGTAAAACAAAATAAAATGAGGGAACTGATATTTGAGTTGGTGGTAAATTCGCTCTTCTCCGTTTGAAGGTGAGGTACTATTAGTTATTCTCCTTGTAAAAAGGGATACGGCCTGATATCTGCGTTCAGCCAGCCGTATCGCACGAGGCCGAACTGTTAGTCAAACAAGCCAATACAAGGACTCTAAGATCAAACACTAAGAACTTATTACAGATACCACTCACTAATCTGAACAGGTTTGGTGACAGAGCATTCTGTGCCTATACACCACGCCTTTGGAATGAGCTCCCTGACAACATCAAGGCTGCTGATAGTGTGCAAAACTTCAAGAAACAGCTGAAAACATTGCTATTTCAAATGGACTTTAATTGACTATATGGACCATGACAACGGTGCAATGACGCTAAAGCGCTTTTGAACATTATAGGTGGAAAGGGCGCTATATCAAATATCAATTATTATTATTATTATTATTATTATTATTATTATTATTATTATTATTATTATCGCACGAGGCCGGAGGCCGAGTTCGATACGGCTGGCTTCTCGCAGATACCAGGCCGTATTCCTATTATACAAAGAGGGTAACGAATTTATCATCAGCATCACCACTCCCGACACACTAATATTGTTGGCAATGTGCAAATTTCACAATGGGACCTAATGGGCAAAATCAACATTTTGCCGAGTGGAGACAAAAAGTATGTTTATCTATACACGACTTCGTGCTAAAAAGAGGTTTGCCAAGTGTGGATGGCCAACTCGAACGATTTGTTGCAAAGAAAATGAAAAAAGCGGTTGCCAAACTCGAGTACGAAAGACTACATAGTAACAGAGATTCGGCAATGATTTCTCATAGCAATGTGCGACCTACAAACATAAATCCATCTGAATTACGTTCTGCCATCTTTATTTCCATATATACACCATTTTGGCAGACTATAACGCGCAAATAGTGTTTTAAACGCTAAATTAAACAATTTCTAGTGGCGATGAAAGAGAGCGTGATGTACGCCATTTTTTTCTGTCGCTAAGAGCCCAAACGAGGCTGTGACCTGAAAACTTGAGGTCAAACCCATAGTAACCATGGCGAAGGGGATAACACATTTATTTGGAAGCTAACATTGACAATTAATAAAAAGCAGTGTTAGTTCTGCAGTACAGTCCAGTACAACAAAGAAACTGACCAATCAGCCGCTAGTATCACAGTGGAGCTGATGATAAAGGCAACTGTCCACCCTCACTCATCGGTATTCCGGTCACTACGGGTGGATGTCAGGAACTCTCTCTCTCTATAAAATAGAGTGTTGCTAGCCCTTATGCTGATCGTGGCTAATATTGCCAATTCAAAATGACGCAAAAATACTGGAAAGTGACTGAAACCCTGCCAAATGGGTACTCATCTCAGAGTACTCAGTCAGAGCTATTCAACGAATACCAACGTTTCATGACAGGGTTAAGATGGTTGCATCCGAATATGCTTTGAGCGAAAGTAGCATAAGCATTGGGAGGGTTGATAATGTCTGTACCACCCAAAACAAGCATATAGGCCATTATTATTGTTGTGGTATTTCGAAACCAAAGCATACTTTTGAAATATCTAAGGGCGCAATTTCAAACAGAACAATAGCAATAGCGTATTGTGAATTCATTCTTTATTTAGTTTATTGTCAAAAGTATCATTGAGGCGAACAAGACGGATATTGTCGAGTTGAGCCCAAGGCACGAATGTTTTAACCCTTGCAATGCTACAAACGCATGTATACGTGTGTGGCATCATAGCTTAGAGAACCACGCACACATATATGCGTGCAGGATAACCAAATTAATCTAAAGAAGAACCTGGCTCGCCAATCTAAAACACCCCTACACAATTGTGCAATTTCAGAATGTTGTGCTTCAGATTCAAGGTTTATTTTGATATTAGTCACATTGCTGTGGTGGACGAGAATTGCATAAGATTGTCAAACATGAACTTACTAGTACTAAATTTTGGCAAATACTAATCATGATAACAATAATGATGATGATGATGATGATGACGACAACGACGATGATGATACCACTACTACTGCTACTACTACTACTACTACTACTACTACTAATTATAATAATAACATAATAAACATATATTATTTATAATAATAATAATAATAATAATAATAATAATAATAATAATAATAATAACAATAATAATAACAATAATAATAATAATAATAATAATAATAATAATAATAATAATAATAATAATAATAATAGTAATAATAACAACATTTTGATATAGCGCCCTTTCCACCTATAATGTTCGGCCAATATTCCCCGTTGCATTTTGGCACCAGACATCTTTAGGGTAAATTTTAACTGGACTCACAAGGGTTAAAACTTGATACTTGTGGTTTGCATCACCTTTCCATCTAACAGCGAGGATAAAAAGAACTCAAGCAACAACCCTTTCCACCTCTATATCCTTGTTCAGTGAATATATAGGTTTGCATTTTCTGCTGAGTTGGTTTTCAATGGCGACAGTTATTGTCAATCTAGGACATTCTCTTCGCCTCGTGGGGACAGCCATTGTTATCAGGAACACAGCTGAATTCTCCATGTTCACAAAATGACTGTATGAATACAACATTTCTCACATTTGTCTTCTGATTCATCTAAACACCGCCATCGATCCGACGATGGTTAGCAAAAGGAAGGAATACGTAGTCAGACACAGGTTTTTTTGGTAATGCTATTATGTTGTCCGGTCATCAAAGATCTGTGATTAAGAGTTAACACATTGTTTGAAGAAATACATGTAGGCTTCTTGGATAATCATGTGACTGAGAACAACATAATTTTGGGAGATTTAGAACATGGTCCAATTATAACAACTATTATATTGTTTACAAAGAAAGTAGTAAACGACTCCTTCAAAAAGGAGAGGCTTCCATCACTTGCTCACATACAGAATGAAGTAAAAAACTACCACTACCTCGAAAAAATATAACCATTATATCTGACAAAAATCACTTCTATTTAACAAACGGTGGCATTTCCTTTGGTATCAAACAGTGCTCAGTGGATACACCACTTTGTTAACGCACGGAACATAGGAGGTACCGGCCACTAGGATAAGTCTCTGTGTGCCTGTATATGTGTAGGTTATCTATGCGTGTTCAGTTATAAATCTATTTGTACAATGATGTGCCGCCTAAGGCTATTTAAGCAGAAGTATTTGTGTTAGTTTTCTTGAGTTTTATTTGTAATGACATCTCTCTCTCTCTCTCTCTCTCTCTCTCTCTCTCTCTATATATATATATATATATATATATATATATATATATATGTTTGTGTGTGTGTGTGTGTGTGTGCGTGCGTGTCTCACATGGTCAATAAACTATAGAATACAATAAACAGTAGATTTTTTCTCTATCTTGATTATTTCACCAATAATGAACGCTTCAAACAGACTTGCATGAAATCCGACAAGTACAGTGCGTAGATACGAATATTGCGGAGGGAAAGATATCACGTGTTATTGCAATTCTTCCCATCTTGCGAACCGATGTATATGTAGAATTGAAAAAAATATATATTTCTCATTTATAACAGAAAAGATGAAGGGTATACAATTTGAACTGAACAAACATTACAGATATTGTGACACACTTCACTTCGTACTGATCTTTGCCTATTTCCTCCATATTTGTGAAATTGTCCTTGCTCTATAACTGTGGATTGAAGCTCCGTTTTAAACCACCCCGCATGTTTTCTTTATTCCTCAAATCTTCCGACCCGCTGTGAGAGAATATTTGTGATGCACAATATGTTCCTCATTGTGAGACTTTTAGGCAATTAATTGTCTGTATATGTTAATTTATATAGTTTTTTATTCTAAATGGTTGAATAAAAGCAGGGTGGAGGAAAAGCTGGGACACCCCTATTAATCCCGGTCATCCGCTGCCTTGAGATTCTGACCAGGTGATAGACTAGATTTCTAAGCTGTCATCTGTGTTTATGTCATGTTTTTCTGGTACCATGCAGCAAATAGTATAGCCTAGGTGGCCAGAGTGGCCAATTTAGTTTACACTTATCTCACCAGGGGAACAAAGGATTCAGTTTGAGTATGGCACCTAAAACCTCTAGAGAGGATCAGGAGGATCAGGTAGTGCCATCTATCTACTAACACACAAGGGAATGCCAACTCTTTAGGGACAAGGAGCCTAGTCCAGAGATAGGAGGATCAGGTGGTGCCATCTATCTACCATACCTGGTACTACACGACACTGCTTGGTCAACACAAGGGCATGCCTGCTTTTAAGGCTGCGTTCTCATTGCCGACAGGACATACTTGGGATCCACAAGAACTCGCAGAATGTCTTGGTTCTGGCTGTTCTGGGTCATTTTTGGGGCAGAATTGCAAGACAACACTAATTCTTAAGACTGTCCTCGACGTATCCCAGACTTAAAAAAAATTGATCGTGATTATGTCGCGGACAAACTTAAGAATTATACAAGTTCCTGGTAACTTTGTGGTATGAACCAGGAACTGATCCCGACATTCTGGATTAAGTCTCCTTTAATTCTTGAGAAGGTCGGGGACATTCTCAAGAATCATAAGATTAGAATAAAATATCACAATTTGTGGTTCACGAACTTGAAGAATGTCCTAAGTATGTCTCAAGTGTTTCTAATTTAGGGGGGACATGTCTGGGTTGTTTCCCCGACTGTTCTTGGCTTGAACATCCTGGTACTTTTGGTGAGGTCAGCCATTTCTTGTAGCAGACTACACCCAGACTCAACGCAGATCACAACAGAGACCATTCTTGGCAAAATTTTCATTGAATAAGCACATATATCCTACGGAAATGGATATAAACAGAGGTGCTGATGATCAAATGTTGGTTCTTGCTGCAGCAGCTGTTGCAATTGATGAGGAACAACTGCAAAGAGTTCGAAATAGAAGAGCAGACAAGGAAATGTGGGTGAGAGCTTGGCTGATCCGCCGTCCACTTCAAGGACATTACGATAACTTAATGCGTGAACTAAATAGGGAAGACCGAGATGAATATGTGCAATTTCTGCGTGTTTTGTTTGTGCGGCGAGAAAGCTTTTTTTCCACGGAGGAAGCAGTGGCTTTGCCTTTTCTCGCGGCCATTTTGAATCTACACTTTTCTATCTCCTTTGCAAGATGAAAGGGAGAGTTCCAAAAGTCACGTGACTTCCAACCCACAAACTTATTCTTGCTAATGTCGGGGAATTAACCCAGAATCACTTCTGGAGTGTGTCTCCGAATATCTTAGCCTTCTTGAAATGTCAATTTTATGTATACATTACTAAAATATTCTCAAGAATAACGACAAGTATTCGGCGCTTTGTCCCCGAATAACCCTGGACGTACCTAGGAGATGCCCCCCGAACCAAACAAGACTGACCCTAGACATTTTCAGTTCTTGTACTTCTTAAGTCTGCCCCCTGTGAGACGTCTCACAGGGGACAGACTTAAGAATCAAACAAGAACTCCACGAAACAGGGTCCAGAATAACTTAAGAACTTCCAGAACTCCCCGAACCCCACGAAGTACATAAAAATCGGGGAGTTCTTGGAGTTCTCAAGACTGTCCTGTCGGCAATGAGAATGCACCTTTAGGGACGAGGGGTCTAGTCTTACCTGGGGTTAGAATCACATCTAACGTCCTTAGTTAACTATAGTAACACCTACATGTATATATATTAGGGATGTCCTTTCAGATTTTGACTTAGAGAGAGAGGGGGGGGGGGGAGTCAAGAGCTATCCCAGGGCGATAGTCCAGCAGGAGACGGAGCACGTGAGAAAGTTGCCAGTAGCTTGGGGTTAGGTGGTGGCTTTCGCCGGTTACTGAAGTTTCCTCCATCACCACTGGCTAAGTCGTAATATGGCAGAAAAAGTGACGAAAATAGAAATCACAGTTGGAGAGAATTCATACTCGCGCATTGACTGCTCGGAGCCTCTCACTTCCCACCCGGGGCATGTGAGAAGGTTGCCAGTGACTTGTGGTTAGCTGGTGATTCTCGCTGGGTATTCCACCACCAGTTACAACTAGCTAAAGTCACGACTCAGCCGCATTATGGAGGAAAAAGTGACGAAAAACGAAATTCCAAATTCCTACTTGAGATGCGGAATTGCCTGTCATATAGACTTTGGGTTAGTCAGCGGTTTTCTCATATACTCCATTCGATTTCAAACGCATCAGCGGGATGATCACGATCTAGCCTTATCATAGTTTGGATTGTTAATAATCGTCACTATTTGTGCCATATTTCAGCTAAGTTGTGTCACTTAAGTCAGTTGTGAGTAGTCGAAGAAACTAGAGAACCCGGCTAAAACCACCGCCTAAGGGTGAGGTTCCACATCGAGCTGGCTGGAATGCGACTTTATGCAAATGATATGCTAATGAGGTTTTTGAGTCGAATTCGACGTTTAGAAAAAGTCACAATCGACTTTTGTCCCTAAGTTCGGCAAATCAAATTCGACCTTGTTTTTGGCGCGAAATATGAAAAGTCGAATTCAAAAATCAAAAGTCGCATTCGCATTTTGGGGCCTTCCAAACGGTTGGGAAGGCCCCAACATCGTTATCTTGGCGCATTCGCGCGGAGTCGACTTTTCCGATATGCTAATGAGTTAACTCCCATTTCCTCATTTGCATAAAGTCGAAAGCGACATCTGGGAAGTCGAATGCGACTTTCTTAAAGTCGCATTCGACTTATTTGAAATCGAATGCGTAAAATAAACTTACGCATTCGATAAATTGATCATGGTGGTTATTTTCCCACGATGAAAATGTCGAATGCGCATTTGAAATGTCGAATTCGACAAAATGTAATAGAATTCGACATATTAAATGCATACTCGACATTCAGTATTTTGCCAATAAAGTCTGTAGTGTTCAAAAATACACACAGGATTTTACAAGGGGCACTCTGAGCCTTAAATATATTAAAGTCTTCTCAATATAACATAGGATTGATGGGTTTCATATCATAAAAAACGAATTTGTATGTGTTCATGTAAAAAAAACTTTGGAAAAAAGGAGTTAAAACCTATTATGGTTCATTTTGAAAATCCTTTAAATTTGTGGAAATATGACGAGACTTAGTCAAAACAGGTAAATGCTGCTTATATAGCCACATGAATTGCAATTATGATTTGAATTTCGCGAAATTAATTGTGATTGGACACCAATACGTGTCTATAGATTAAGAAATTGAGATTATGTGGGATTAGGTGTCACCTATCCTGCGGTCTGCTCACGGCTTCTCGTAGAGATGGCAGTGTCAGGAGCTGACTGTTCCATTTAAAAGAGTGGGGGAGGGGGAGGAATACAAAATATTTAACGGGATGGGGCGAATTGTGAATTATCTTAGCAGGTGGTCCCCTCCCCCGCCCCCAACTTTTGAATTCCTTAAAAGCTGCGAATCTCAATTGTCTAAACTTTAGAGCAGTATTACCCCCCCATACAATCATATAGAATCCACTGCCAAACGTATGACTTATGCTACCATCCTTTACATTCCATATTATATCTAATATTACTGACTGACGTTTTTTGTTTGTTTGCTTGCGGCCACAAGTGCTAAATTATGATTTAAAAGGTGGGGGGGGGGGGGGGGGGGGGAGGGCAAATTATGATTTTTTTTCTCCCCCTCCCCACTTCTGAATTCTGAAGTATGGCTGGAGATATGGTGTCGATTTTTTATTTAGCTTCCATTCCCCTCTCGCCACACTTATAAATGGAACAGCACGTAGGAACTTTAATTGGATCAAATATATTACGTAACATTACAGGTGTAATTTATTAATGCGTGTTTTAATAAATAGCAGTGTAATCGGCGATGTTTATCTGGAATGATATACGAATGTTTTAAATAAAAAAGAACGGTTTTGCTCAAAAGACTCAGTACTAAAGGCCGCCGCAAACCTTCAAACTTGCTAAAAATGTTACAATAGCTTAGATTGCTGAAATCACACATTTACAACGACCATAAAATTGATTGACATTAATCTGCGTTAATCCTGAATAGAATAGGAAACTGATTATAGCAATTATTATTTTTCTCATCCACTTACCGCTGAATAAACTAACCTGTTGATTGGAAAGCACTTTGCCTGATTTGTTAGCAGGTGTTTTTACCAGCAAACAATAACAAAACTATCAAGAACTCAAAACTGAAATAGATTATCAAGAGAAATTAAGGGTTGATTTTCTTAACCAACCACAATTACTTAGGAAATCAAATATTTTTGCATGTACTGTTTACTATGCTCAACCTGTTGATAGACGATACCTGTTATGTGTTTATTCCAACAGGTACGTTTTGGCTATATTATGGGCCCCATTTCATAAGACCTGATTAAAGAAATAACACATTTGGTTCTAAAGCCTAAAGATTTAAGAGATTATCGCTCAGAAATCAATATCTTTATATGGAAATTGCTGATTCGAATGCGAACAAATAATGTCGCATTCTATATTTTTTATGGTCGCATTCGACAATTTATTGTCGCATGCGACTAATCCAATGTCGCATGCGACTAATCCAATGTCGCATTCCACTTTGAAAAGGTCGAATGTGACAAAACTCTGGAAGTCGCATTCGAATTCATGAAAGTCGCATTCGACTTTTAACTAATCGAATGCGACTTTTAAAATGTTGAATGCGAATTAATATGTCGAATGCGACTTTTAGAAAGTTGCATTCGACCTAACCTGTCAATCAACCAGGTAATTTGCATAAAATCGTATTCGACAAGTCTTTCGTGCGTTCGCACAACCGTTTTCGACCTTTCGACTTCTAACACGTCGAATGCGACGTTTAGCGATTCCACATCGCATTCGACACGCCTAAAAATGCCTAACCCCACGACAATTTTACGTGTCGCATTCGACTTTTAGCGAATTTTTTCAAACTGGTCGAATTCCAGCCAGCTCGATGTGGAACCTCACCCTAACCCAACTTAATAATGTATACACAATTATGAAATTTTAGTAAAATTCCATATTTAATTTGAAACCCGATGCATCTGTTGCATGTGCATCGGATTAAACAGTTCTGGATCCGACCATCTGCAATCTCTTATATACACTGGATTTGGATACTGAAGGTGCCGAAGTATTGCAATTCTTTTCTCATTTCTCATTCTAATTCCCAGTGAGTTGCTTTAGTAGGAAAATTACAAGGAAATTCCATGTGTACCTACAGCAATTATTTTCCCATCTTCCTATTCCCCCCGGCCGCGTTGTTTTCATAAGAAACTCACGAGAATCTCTCTAAACTATTTCACGCAGTGCTGCGAGTTCCTTGTGTACTGTTTCCCCTGTTTACTCTAGCCCCATTTCTGCACCCTCACAATCACGCAGCTGCTTGTCCCCTCTCGAGAAAATTGAGGATCATAAAAACCCTGAATGGAAAGGACACGTCATAAAGATGTTCAGCCAACCCTGAAATCAAACCACTGAATCCCAAGAGAACCGGCTTTAGTGGTACAACAATTTTGTTAACACTCACAAATGATTGGTTGAATTTTTTATGAAATGAGATTTGTCCAATGAAATTTTGGTTGTAGTATTTGGTTTAGAATGGAAACTGGCACTAAAGGTTGCGGATGGGCTGCTTGGATGACGCATGGAGTGGTAGCCCTTATTGCGCAGCTTGGCTTCAGGGAAATTGCTCGCTCACAAATAAACTATTTGTGACAAAACGTGCATCACCTGTCTCCAATGCCTTGTTTTCTCTCTCTCTCTCTCTCTCTCTCTCTCTCTCTCTCTCTCTCTCTCTCTCTCTCTCTCACACACACACACACACAGACACAGACACACACACACACTAACACACACACAGATGCTTGAATATATATATATATATATATATATATTATATATATATATATATATATATATATATATATATATATATATATATATATATATATATATATATATATATATATATATATATATATATATATACTAGTATGTATATTCATATTCTAGTATTTGCTGTATAACGTGGTGGGCAGCCATTAAATACAAGAAATTCAATTATGATGATATCTATGCACTTATAAATCTACTTCCCATGTTTAACAGACCGCAGGCGAGGGATTTTAAGCCTGTGTAAACTAACATTCTACGATTAAATGAATCTTTTAAAAGTTCTCTCGGTACATCATCACTCTGGTTGTATTATTATTATCAGATTGTCATACCCATCTTAGATGAATAAAAGAATGGATATGTAGCGAGAGACAACTACTATGCGCGTTATATTGAAGGCCTGGCTAAGCCAGGGTTCTGGAATCTGGCATCATTGTGATGTCACTTGGAGATAAAGACTAATGACGGCTCTCGTATCGTTTACATGACAGAGAAACTTGCGCACAAGCATGTACAGAAAACGACTTTTGGCTATTCGCCGAAGCCAGCCTGTTCAGGCTGACCAGCTGGTTTTTGTATCCACTTGCTTTTGTTTTTTTATACCCACTTGTTGTTTTTTCATCTTAGATATCCATAGCTACGAAACTACTGACTGAAAAATGTGGCATATAAACTCCAAGGAACAGTTGGAGTGATCGTGTTTATCAGCCTTACTATTAAAGGTATCCAACTCTTCATTGTTATTTTGTTCAATTTTTCACACTTTTTAAGGGACCTATCCTTCAACTGCTATTTTGCTCATTTTTGCCCATGTACTTAGAGACCCGTCCTTCAACTTGCTGACACGGTGACAACCTCATTATACACACTTCAATGCCATACCCAGAAGATTGCACTTGAAGACTGCTTAGGGGACGTGATTTGTCGTTTCTAAGACAAAAGTATTCTCCCGTTACATCATATCTCTGATTGTATAATTATCAACATTTCATATCCAAAGCGACGCAACTACATGTAATGACATGTAAATGTCGCATATAAACTCGATCCAACTGTTGGAATTAGCCTGGCAATCAGTGTTTGCGAAAGAAGACATCAATGATCGCAGTGGCAAAAAAGCGGCCTGACAATTTTAATAAAATCTTTCAAGCTATAGCAAATAAACTCGAAAATATTTGAAGGAGACATGTTCATTAGAACATCATTCACACATTTCCTTCAAATATTTTGCGAAATCATTCTCAATTCCGAAGTTATTATCAAAAGTATTACAGATCCAGACGAAAATATTTAAACTCTTAATCATGAATGGGATTTTTTGGAATTTCGTTTTTCGTCACTTTTTCTACCATATTGAGGCTAATTCCTGACTAGTCAGTTGTAACTGGTGGAAGAAACAATGGTACTGGGCGAAATCCATCGCCTAACCCCTGGCGACTTCCTCACATGCCCCAGGGCGGGTAATCATAAAGGACTGACTTTCATACAATTTTGCTCGATATCATCTTTTTTTGAATCTGATACTTTGTGAATTCTTTGTGAACGATGAATGATCAGTCTTGCATTACTTAAGTTGTATTCCTCCATATCTTAGTAGTCATCATTGACGTGTTATGCTGGGGTTTGAAAAAGAAAAGTGATCGCGCCATATGAGGAAATATACCTATTTAGTACAACTCACTCATATGCACCTAACTCGTACCATACAAGCACTATTCGAAAGCCATGTAAAGAATATAAGAGAATCCTGATGCAGGAAATATGTTCGTAGACAAGGATGTATTTGTGGTTAGTTTTTTTAAATTTCAATTTGGACTTAAGGTAAAACATGTAAAATCGCGAAGTTGTTTTGTCAAGAAAGTGTTTGTTATTTTTTAGTTTTTGTGGTTACAATTTGTCTTATGATTTGTATTTGTTTATCTCAGTATTTTGCTTATATCATTTTGTTTATGTATTCGAACAACTTTCGCATCCGTTTGGTTCGGTCAATAAAGTGCAATTACACTTACAATAACAATGTGTATTATGATTTTATGCCCATGACTTTTGATTTTGTATAACTACCTTGCGTAAGTGCTTGTGGCTTCACCAGATGTCAATTAGTACATTTATGGAAATAATGACTTAGACTTGTATCGTAAAGAAACAAACCCTTCCAATGCGGAGGCTACTTACATCCAGGTCTCACGAGGCGGAGCCGAGTGGGATCTGGATGACCTGCTCTTTTATGCTAGGAAAAAATAACAAATACATCTCAAAAAGTAAAATAAAATAACTTTGGAGGTCAGAACGAGGCTGCTGCCTAGGTGGTAATATTGAATTCTGCCGTTCGATATTGAACCTACAGAGTGTGAACGGCTCCAGGTCCAATACCTACAGGGCGTCCCAAAAAAATGCAATCCTCCCCTTTTCCAAATATTTCTTCAAAACAGCTTTAGTAACATTAACAATGACTTAATGGTTGAAGAGAATAATATCTTAGAGATAACCTGTTGTAGTTTCAAGCAAATCTGATCATCCATAACAAAGCTGTGAGGCAAAGTTTGACCCCTCTATCATTTCACTCCAACACAAGGTAAATTTCCTGCATACTGACCAAGCAGTATAGCCTGGTTCTCAGGCTGTATTAAGTATAGTGCCCCCACCAACTCAGGTCAGATCAGTGAAACAGCCAGATATCTCAGACTTGTAGCAAGTCTAAATAAGCAGGTGTAGCTGCTATTTTTAGCATAAGGCTCTGGGTGCTCAGGCAAGCTGACTCCAAAACCAGTCTTCACCATAGGTTTTACATTGCGTTGGAGTGAAATGATATAGGTGTCAAACTTTGCCTCACAACTTTGACATGAATAATTGGATTTGGTTGAAACTATAACAGTTTATCTCTAAGATATCATTCTCTTTAACCATGAAGTCATTTTTGAAGTTACTTAAGCTATTTTGAAGAAATAATGAGAAAAGGGGAGGATTGCATTTGTTTGGGACGCCCTGTACTGACCAATCAGCATACATGATCACAGCACAGCAGGTGATAATTATGTATACAAAATTTCGGTTAGGTTCGTAACTTCTTGAAAACTGTTAATCTTTGAAAATACTAACTTCTTTAGTTCGACCAGAATTATACCATACTGTACATGTACATTCAGTGGCCATTTTGATGAGCAGGAAAGACAATGGGTAACCTATCTTATTAAAGGGCAAATGCACCATCATGATGATTTAGGTTAAAAAATATGCCTATACGTGTCACCTTTCTAATAAGACCACCCGCAAGTCTGTCCTGCTCAGCAGTCCTCAGATATGGCTCTCGACCAATCTCTCGACCAATCAGAAGGGGTGCTTAAAATGTGCCCGGCCCTGATAATGTCAGCCTCCATGCCCAGACTCAGGCCTCTTTTTTACTCACTTTCATAAGCCATATCTGAGGAGTGCTGAGGAGAACAGACTTGCAGGTGGTCGTATTTGAGAGGTGACACTTATAGGCACATTTTGAACCTAAATCATCATGATGCTGCATTTGAATGTACCAGCAGCGGATGATGATGCTGATTGGGAAGGTATCTAATCAGTCACTAATTAGTACAGATTATATAAGTTTTTTTTAAATATTTACGTGTGTTTTTTTCGTGTTTTTGTTCTCGTCTTTTGTAAGTTTTTTTTTATGTTTTTGTAAAATGTGAATAGTAATTTCTCGACAAAAAGTCATTTTGCACAATTGTACAATTTGAAATAAAAAGTGTTTTTTTCAGAGCGAAATGAGATGAGCTTTATTGACTGATAAAGAAATTATTGCACTATTAAGGAATTTGAACGTATTTAAGAATAAGAAACTTCTATTATCGTCGCTTTTTCTATCTACCAAATTTAGGCCAAATCGTAATTAGGCAGGTTTAAGTGATGGCGGAAAACGAAATGACCGGCGAAAATTACCGCCTAAACCCCAAGCTACTGACAGTTTTTCCATGCCTCGGGTGGGCTCTAAACCCCAGCAGTCAGGTGGGAGAGAGCGAGCAGTCAGTGGCAACGTCCCAGAACACGTGGTCATCAGGGTAGATAGAGACAAAGTAGCTCAGTTGGTTAGGTGTCGGACTAGTAATCAGAGGGTCGCTGGTTCAATTCCCGGCCGGGGCACTCTGGTCTGTCCTTGGGCAAGACAGTTTATAATATATTGCTTCAGCCTACCCAGCTGCAAAATGGGTACCTATCATTAATAAGGCGGTACTTAGAGCTTGTGAGCTATATGCTGCCAACTGCTCTAGAATATCCCTCGGGGGATTGAAATGGTTTCTGTGTGTACATGCCTGCTAGGGGAGGGAGGTTGTGTGAGCGCTTCGGTGGATACAAGACTATAAACCGAATGCCTTTAGATCGTCATTGTTCTAAACCAATTCGTCGCAATGGACATGGTTAATACTCAGCTCGACGTGTCATCCCGAACAGATGGACTATTATAATCACAATTTGACATTGTAATAAATAATTTAACAAACGTTTCACATTTGTTTAAAAGGTACAATTAATGACAAAAATGCGGCGGTTGTATTCCTGAAAGTATTAGGATGGGCAAACTGTCTATGCAAAAATTAACTTCTATTCTATACTATTCTATTCTTGACCTTATCAAACATATTCACTATCATAATGGTGTATTATTATATTGTAAAAAATATGTATATCGGGAAGATGAGAATTTAGTTAACCGTTAAACAAGCGGATAACATACCCTTCAAATAGACAAGTACATTTAATATTTTCGCAATAGCGGTATTTCACAATGTTAGTCCTACTTGTTTGAGGATGTCATATGAATATGTGCCACTCGGCCAAGCCCAAAGAAAGTAGGTCGGTACTTATAAGCAAGTCAGTCGAAAACCAATAGAAAATAAATCAAAACATAACCCTTGTACATCGAACACCTGCACATATTAAACACTGTTTACTTCTTAGAAGCTGAAAAAGCAATCGCATTCTAACCTCTGTACGCTGTACAACTATGTATAATTAGCACTGTCCATTGTAAGAAACCTGGAAACCCATATATGTGCATTGAGCACTGTCCATACCGAAGAAGCTAGACGCCCTATAGAAAAGCATCAGCCTGCGTACATTGAACTCCATCGTATATTAACCTTTATGCTGCTGGTGGCTAATTCTGACAATACAAAATGATGAAAAAAGCTTTCCAATAAATACCAACAAAATAGGGTTCTGATGGTTTTCAAAAGTCTTTGCATTATTGTACTTTGGCAGAAAGTAGCGCCAGCATTGGAAGGGTTAAGAACTGAATCCTTACCTGCGAGTGTTCAAAGTACTCGGCGAGAACTTTCAAATAGATACCAACAAAACAGGGTCCTGATGGCTTTCATCATTGTGCTTTGGACGAAAGTAGCCTAAGTATTGGAAGGGTTAAGAACTGAATGCGTACCAGCGAGTGTTCAATATACCCAATTTCCAAATCAGATAAACAATAAGGAGCACCATTGGAAATAGAGGTCTTCTCCGCACTATACGATTATGGTTTCATTATAAGCAAGTACGTGTAAATCCATTAAAACAATATTTACTTTTTATGTTATTTTTCATATCACATGTGCCAATTGTTGATAATTACCTTTCGTGTTATATTGATATGGTCAATATATATATATATATATATATATATATATATATATATATATATATATATATATATATATATATATATATATATATATATATATATATATATATATATATATATATATATATATATATGTATACATATATATATATATATATATCTTCATATATATATCTTCATATATATATATATATATATATATATATATATATATATATATATATATATATATATATATATATATATATATATATATATATATATATATATACACACACACACACACACACACACACACACATCTTAAATTATGTTTTTTCTTTAAAACATGCAAGTGTTCAATTGTACGGATGGCTGAAGTTGTCGACGTCATATGGTATACGTGCTAGCAATTGTCAAGGTTTTGGCATGTGGTGTATTTTTGTCGGCTGACCTACCAACGCTGACCTGGAAAGCAGGAGTTCCACTTTTATGAAAAGATCTCTTTCTTCTTGCTCATCTTTTCAAACACAAACTGCACGCTCGGTGCATTTTAACGGGTCCACGCGCATGCGCAATAGCGTATCAAGCATTTGCTGCACTCCAAGGTGCAAACCTGAACATTCTTGAGAAGGACAACTTTGTACGCTTATCAGAAAGCAACACACTCTCAATACTAACTGGAAGATGGTTGCTTCGAGTCTAATACAGAAAGTTTTTGTATCGACACTTGAAATTCAAGGATGTATGGACAAGTTTTTTGAATCATCATGACAGTTGCGAAATAGCAGGCAATGAACTCATAGGGACGGAGCGCTACAGGAGGAAGATTATTACCCAAATAAGGAAAATCCATATAAGGAAGTAAAGTATAATCACCTAATTAGGACTATCACATAGTTTAATTAGTATAAAGAAATATTCTTATTCAATGGAGTTTCTACGAATCATATGATGATTACGCAAACATTGATAAAAAAGACATTTCATATATTTTATCAGTCAAACGAGAAAGAATCTTTGCCAAGGGATGATTTCCAAAGATAGTATACAATCAAAGATTGTTACCAAGGAGCAGTGGACTTTCAGTTATATCAGCGCGACCCATGGACTATGACGGATGCAGTGTGATGGATGCAGAGAAATATTAATTAACACCTTATTACCACTCCTTTTAATTATCGTGTTTACAAAAACAGTAAGAGGTATATATTGACAACTTCACTGCAATTAATGATTAGTAATTAGTACTTTATTCAACTAGTACAATACAGTTCATTTCAAAGATCATTCGAACAGAATCACCTTCGCTCGTGCCTTTAAGACGAGCTCTATCAACACCGGATAATTTCTCTAATTGACATATTCCAATAAACACGAGTGCTTTCTTATTACGTCGATAGTGTGGAATATCCAAGGAGTGTGTATACCTATAATAATCACTGAGTGGTCTTGGCCATATCATAGACGGAAATTAAGCCGGTCCGTAAGCCAGCTGCTTATGGAACACAAACAGGTATTGAATACAGCACTCGCCTGGCAACCGTTAAAGACGCAGCTTTAAGAACCAATACTCCTTCGCAACGGGGAATTACTTAAAGAACAGGAATAATCCGCGCACCTAAGCCTCCGTTAGGCATTGTTACCCTCTTTGTGTTCGAGGCATAATCTGGATTAAATCACGGATTAGGGTGGGGGTATTGTGCAAATTGCCTTTGTGGAGAATTGTTTGGTATGTTTTGGACTATAGAGTTGAAAGCTACACCAGTATAGCTGTATCATAACCTGTCGACTGTCGGGTCTCGCTGACGGCTATGTATTAGCATATAACGCACCTGTAGTCCACGCTTATTATACAGCACAGAACAGGTTGCTGGCCTGACTTGACGTTAAAAGTGACGCTGGGGAAAAAATCTTGCCAAGATTCAGCATCCTACTACTATACACACAAGGGTCAGCTAAACGGACCTTGACTATATTGTGAGGACGGATACACACTACCAGAGACGTTTAAAGGGGCACGTCACGGTTTTATACCACGGCGAGACGGAGGGGACTTGAGCGAGGAGAGCGCGAGAGAATCTATACAAACAACCATGGCTAGACTCAGGTGACAGCGACTTGTGGATAAGCTCTATACATATATACATATATACATACTAGAAACTCATCCTACGGGTGTGTGTGGGAAACACCTTAACATCATCACAGCACAAAATGGCCATCAGAAACTACTATGTGATCCTAGGTGTGTTATTTACGGCGGACCTCCTGACGGGTAAGTCATTACTACCTTTCTTGTATCTATCAAAAGATGAACTTTGGTTTACCTGGCCTACTATTCGCATTACCAAGAAGGCGATAAGATAGATGAGTGGACTATGTTGGGTGTACAAACTGTGTCACTCTATGTATATCGATT
>OZ012695.1:41559996-41592992 GCA_963942565.1 Maea johnstoni | reverse complement strand
CTCAGAGACCTTTGATTGAAGGTTGAGGTTCTGTACCTTTCTATAAAAACCCTCAGAGTTCATGTATATACATGTATACATATATATATGTATACATATATATATATATATATATATATATATATATATATATATATATATATATATATATATATATATATATATATATATATATATATATATATACATATATATATATATATATATATATATATATATATATATATATATATATATATATATATATATATATATATATATATATATATATATATATATATATATATATATATATATATATAAATATATATATATATATATATATATATATATATATATATATATATATATATATATATATATATATATATATATATATATATATATATATACTGTACTTGATGATTTACATTCAAAACTGTCAGATCGTATATGTACTCAAGATATAAATTGGTTAATCATTTCGCTACGATGATTGAAATAAATATTGTTTTTATAAAATGTGTCATACTTTTTTCAATTTGGAGTCCGCAGTATGCGTTATCAGTCACAGTGTCCGAGAGTCAAAGTTCGATGGATAAGCCGAATGTTGGGGTTTATGGGGTCAACACAGAGAACATTCTTTCAAATGTCTTCACTTACCTACCTTTTACTCTCTCTCCCTTGTTTTTCTACTGACTCAAACACTAGAAGACGTAATAAACCCATATATTTAAACTAACAAACCTGCACCTTGTCATAAAGAGATTTAAAAAATGTTACGCAATTGAGGAGATTGCAATAATAGAAAATTGCAATGCATTAAATAGCAAAGATATTAAATTGTAATAGCCGACTTTCAACCTCAAATTGAAAATGTTGTCGACTTACCAAATGAAGTGATATGTCACATTCTCTTGTATAGGTGGTCGACTGAATCAAATACGAATATTTATATCTCAACTAGACTTAAAGATCGATTGAATATCAAATAACAAAGAAAACTAAAAACTAAGTTTTCAAACACAAAATTACTTTATTTACAAACATTTAAATAGAAAACATACATGAACGTTGTATCTTATTCAGATAACTACATACTTGGATTATTGTTCTATATACTACCCACGTTATGTACCATGTAAACACAAATGTAGGTAACATTGTAAAATAACCAGAACAGATATACATATCAATTTACTTTCTAAATGATTGTACAGTAACCTAGGATTTATAACCTTACACTAAGCCTTATGAATATCAGACTTAAAGATATGACGGTTAGCCACATTGAAACATACAAATTCATGTGCGTCTAAATGTCTTGGAATGAAAAGTATTTATCAAAGTCGACCTACTTAGCTGGACATACTGTTTACTATTGAAAGCTGGCTCCCAAGCGTGTGTTCGCAGGTTCGAGTCTCCGCTGGATCCCTAAGCGGGTTGTCCTGGTCACTCTATACATGTGCGGCGTTGTGGAGGCCTGTCTATGGTCCTTCTGTAACTGAAAGACCCCGTGGAACTATTCGTGAAGAGTATGGAATTTCTTCCCGGTTCCGGGTTTCTATCTTCTAGCGATATGACCTAAGCTGTTGAAAGCGACGTAAAAACCCAATTCCTTCCTTCCTTCCATTGAGAGCTACAGCTAATATCTAAACTGATGAATGAACCTTTATTGACTGTACTAACGAAGTTAAGAGTAGGTCCATACATGCAAATTTAAAAACAAAATCGTAACAAATATACACAGATCAAAATTGATACTGATTAACAACATCTAGTAACAAACGTACAGTTAATATAAACAAATGGAGGGCTAATGTAACAATTCTTCGCACATATGTCGAGGGGATTAAGATAACCTTTAAATCGTGATCACCATGAAATATAAAACACATTTTCGTATCCACCTATCAGTAGTATGCATTCCATAATTATTATTTTTAATTTTAAATATCACACATGTGTTGTCGGATGTTTATTTTAGAATATATCTATGCATCATATAAATATCAATTATTATTGCTACCTCTGGCTCACCCAATCAGCAATCAGGATTTGCACCATGTGACCGGTCATCTCACTCCATAATGCCCTCTAAGGCTATCTAGGTCAGTCACTGACACGATTTGACCATTGCTCATGTGTTGTTTAAAGAAACCGGATAACTTATATAGGTGCCGTCTTGCATCTCACGCTTATGCTTAGTCAGTAAATTTGTGAAACAAACATGCTTACAATAAGCACATTTAACTCAAATGATCACAACGTTGGAATCTAAAATATGTAACACATTTTTAAAAAATATTTTCTAATGCTTATTTAAGAAGAAAAAGTTTTGAAATAAAAAAAATATGCGAACTTTTGTGGTCAAAGCTACAATAAATAGTTTTTGGTGTGCCCATTAGATGGCTCTTTTTCACCTGGTTCCCTTTCTCTTACTCAACATCATACTGTCTATATTGCTATTAGTTATCAACTGTTTTGGAGTATGATACAACTTAAATCTCGCAATCAGAGGGCTGTATCACCCGAGGCGCATGATTGTCCCTCAACATCTGCATAGGTAATAAAAATGAACATACATACATAAATACAATTTGGTTCTAGCAGCAGAGCATTGTCTGCTACTGGGGCAGCCATCCTGCAATGTTTGGTAGAATCGGTGATTGCATCATGCACTTAGGGGGTAGGGAGAATTGGGAATTGCATCATGGGCATAATCATCTGATGCAATGCTCAACTCTCCCTAACCTAAAAAGAAGCTGGTTAGTATAAGAATACTGGGAGGTTAATATAGGATTCTGAGAGGTTAGTACAGCCTCATATTAACCTCCAATTGACCAATCAAAAGCCTAGAATTTTGCCAATCATGAGATAAAGTGTGGTAAGTGTGAGACAGAGTCCCAATATTACTCATGGAGCAAAGGACGAGTCTATCATGGGGAAGCCAGAACGCTTGATAGAATTCATGGATATTTCAGATTCATAATTGCTAAATGACTAACATGAGGTAATGCAATTTAGCATTAACTACACAAGTTCTCATAAAAATAGATAGCAGAAATTAAAAGGAGGAAAGTAGAAGAAAACATTGCCCTTTTTAGTTCTTACTGTGGGTCTGCATACTTTATATCACACAATAATATTAATCAGATTACAAGAAATGTCTCATTCAGGGAAGCAATACTAAAAACCTAAATAACTGTTCACGAGGGCAGTATGTGTATTTAATGTGCGCCTTCAGGCATCCTGACCAGACCTCGGGCCTTTGGCCCTCGGTCTTGCCAGGATGCCTACAGGTGCACATTAAATACACATACTGCCCTCGTGAACAGTCTTTAAGGCTTTAATGTAACATATTCCGTTTTTGTTATAAAGTTACAGAAAAAACATACCCATAAACATACACACATTGCACACACAGATACACATATGAAATCATTGTAAAAGACACGAGCTTGTATGGTGAATTCGTCCTATAAGCATGGTAGGAGAAATATATACTTGTCTTTTATTTGGTCTCTTTCTCAAATATGGAACATATGTAACTCCCCACATCATTCCCATTTTTCATTATACACATTCCTCTAAAAGTTCCATACATACTGGTATCTGTGGAAACACTAAGGTTTCTTTAACGCTTCTTAAGACATAGTAACCTTAGGCAGGACCAATCTCAAAATCGCAAACGGCTATAGCTAAAGCCTAATGAATAGTCTTTGGTTGTACCTTGATATGACAGAGCGCTAACCGCATATCTCAGAATCAATTTCATTTGATACATGCGCTAAAAAGCGAAGTCACCAAAGCTTATAAGCGCCGTAATAGGCCTTGTTATTGACAAGACATGTTTTCCCATTATTATGGCAATACCTAAAGATTCTTTTAAAATAGAAAATTGCTTTCAATACAATTTGCATATGCATATCTGAATACGTGGATGCTATTAAGTCTAATTCGAAAATATATTTTATTGATAAATGAACACCTGTGCCACTTGTTATATCCAAACCTGAACACTGTGCGATGCAACAAAGTAATGGTATCAACGTTTACAATATGGATAATTTTTTCAAGCTATAAAGATTGTGGCATCCATCTCATTTGAACCTTTGAACTATTCGTATTAGGATTTGAATATGGCCAGTTCCATGGGCATTGTCATAACATGAAGATCACTGATACAATAGCGGAATGATCAAAGTGAATTTTGCATTTCTCCGACTAATGGAGATGGTGATATCAATGGCTATGCTAGTGAGCATTCTAAGGCATGCATATACATATGGATATATACACACAAGTGGACTAATGAAATCAATCTTAATTGGAAATATGAAAAAAACTTGTCATTTTAATGCACCAAATTCAAACTCATTTCCCACGTTTTGACATAGGGGCGAACAGTGTCAATGCAGCATTCGTAACAATGAGGATTCACGGTTAAGAGTGCATTGACACAGACATTGAGAGAATTCTCGATTCAGTTTACGATCGGAATAGTTAAATTGTGTGTATAATACATGGAAACATATGCAAGCCATTTAAATAGTTTTGTTGGCTTCTACACTATAAAAGTGTTGACATCTTTAGCGATTGACACTTGCAAAGGAGAGATCGTAGCAGACACACACACACCCTCTCTGGAAACCAAGGAGAGCAATCGAAGAAGCTTTATTACAAGTAAGTAGATATGGTTCATCTATGTATCGATCTCACACAACACACACACACAACTCTGTAATTCTGAGTTCGTTCCCATCTTTCCCATTATAGAGCAACTTTATCTGTGAGTGTTTTGAGCTAATATTACCCTAACCTAACCCTAACCACACACACACTCTCTCTCTCACACACAAACACACACACACACA
This sequence comes from Maea johnstoni, assembly GCA_963942565.1. Lineage (NCBI taxonomy): Eukaryota > Metazoa > Annelida > Polychaeta > Spionida > Magelonidae > Maea > Maea johnstoni. The sequence continues at coordinate 41,588,136 of OZ012695.1, read as the reverse complement.
CATATATATATATATATATATATATATATATATATATATATATATATATATATATATATATATATATATATATATATATATATATATATATATATATATATATACATACATACATACATGCATGCATGCATGCATGCATGCATGCATGCATACATACATATATACATACATACATACACATACACACCATATCTTCATACCATTTTCCACCACACTGTTAACCTGATCAGGTGTGTATTTTGCAGGTGTACCGGTAGCGCGGCCACTATGTTTCGCCTAGGTCTCGTGTGCCTGGTCGTACTGTCAGTGGAGGAAGCCTTTGTACAGGGCGGTGGTGGCGGTGGGGATGGAGGAGGCTGCGTGGTCTGCAAAGACGCCCAGAACGAGGCTCACTGTGCACAGATAGGAGAATATAAGGAGTGCAAGGGATCTTCAGGCTCGTCAAGCGGCGGCGGCAGAGGGGTGAGATTATTTATTTGTTTATATGTGATTATATTACTTCATGCGACGAGGCAATAAAACACGTGCTTTGCACAGTATAAGAAAAAAGGAGGGGTGAGACTATCATAAACACTAACCTTTCCAGACATCGCTCTTGTTACTTTTAATGAATACATACCCAAGAACGATTCAGCGAATACTAAAACTACAGTTACTACTAATATCTACTATCAAGACTTGTATTACAGCAACCACCACTTAACTTCTACTACTATTACTACAAAACCAACATCAACAACCACTGTTACTACTACTACTACTACTACTACTACTGCTGCTGATAATAGTGATCATGATGTTGATAATAATAATAATAATAATAATAATAATAATAATAATAATAATATGATACTACTACTACTACTACTACTACTACTACTACTACTACTACTACTACTACTACTACTACTACTACTACGAGAGTTCATTCTAGGGTTCCTTTAGCGGTAACTGGAATGCACTCCATCGACAATCTGGTGATTTTGGTAGATTCTGAGACTTTGTTCGTAATAGCTTCTTTGGTCTAAGTATTCAATTTTATAGTTACCAGGTCTTCAACTTGTTGATGTTTGTGATCGAATTCCTATATAAGACTACCTATTGTGAACGTGCTCTTATGGGTTCTGTTTATTTCTATTTGATCGTTTTAGGCAGTTTTTCTTTGATGTATTATACAATTTCGTTTTCTTGAGAAATGTGAAATCAACTATATGATACTGTACTAATAATACTAAATCTTAAGAATTATGGTAATTCCTCTGACACGGTTGATGATGATGTTTTTTTATATGTAAAAGAAGAAGATTAAATTACGAATCTGCATATAGAAATCGTACCTAGAACTAACTCCTTTAGACCTATACGTGTTGTGTATCTATCCGCAGAGTTGGTGTATAGAGGAGAGCACGACAAGCTCAGGCGGTCAGGTCGTGACGTTTTCCCGGAGGTGCAGTTCAGGGGGCAAAGGCATATGCAAGAATGGAGGCTATTCAAGAAGCAAACGTTGTGTCGCAGCATCAGGCGGGTAAGTTAAAAGTTTTTTTTTGGTTAAGGTCCATATGGAAAATTTGAAAATGACAAAAATATACCACGGAAACCTCAACAAGACATTCCTAATTCATTTCAAATAACTAGTACACTAATAAGGTTTTGTGAGGTTCCACATGGAACATTTGAAAATGGCGCAACATACCACATAAACCCAATCAATCAGATATTCCTAATTCATTAAAAAACTAGTACACTAATAAGATTTTTGATTTGGGAGCGTTCAAAACTTACATATCTCTGTCAATACTAGTACACGAGCAGCATTGTTAGGTTCTGACGTTCTTAAGGCGATATCATATGTAGGGGAACGTTTAGAGTTCCACGGCACACTTGATTGTTCAACTGTTTGCAATTGTTTTCCAATTTATACATATTTCATTGGTTATACCTTTTCGTAAACTACCTGTAAAAGGAGAAGTCACTGTTAGCGTACACAGGTATACTTTATACATATAAAGCCGCGAGTAGTGGCAGTAGTAGTAGTAGTAGTTTAAGTGTTATTATTATTATTATTATTATTATTATTATTATTATTATTATTATTATTATTATTATAAGTAGTAGTAATAATTAAATTAGTAGTAGTAGTAATAGTAGTTAAAGTAGTAGTAGTAGTAGTAGTAGTAGTAGTAGTAGTAGTAGTAGTAGTAGTTTTTATAGTGTTACATCCATTGATTGTAAATTTCTTAAACATGAAGATATTATATCTTTGATATAGGGAAGATGAGCCACCCAGCTTCATCATGTGAAGGAGAGGAAACAAGACAACCCTGCAACGTCCTCGATATATCTAAAGGAATGAGGATTCCTGCCTTTACCTTGCAGTGGTGGTCAAATGGTTACACTTTTCCATGACAATTTGGAATTAAATTTTTCGTCACTTTTCTACCATATTTCGGCAAATTCATGACTAGCCAGTTGTACCTGGTGGAGGAAACAGGAGTGCCCGGCGAAAATCACCGCCTAACCCCCAGTCACTGGCTCCATGAAAAAGTTGACCACTAGATTTCATATTTGTGTGTACAATATATAAGAAATTGAATAAAATGCTAAAAACATTATTGCACTTATTATATGTTTCAATTTTTAAATTTCCACCACTTACCTTTCTCGTTGCTAACCTATTCTTGATTTCCAAAGGGAATTATCTAGAGGCTAAAGTGAACCCCCTTGAGAAAAGAGAAAAGGAAACATGGAAGGGAAGGGAATATATGGAAAGCCCTGTAGTTTGTCTGAAACTGTGTCATGCACATGTCCCAACATAACGTCCCAAAATCATATGTAACTGCAAACGCTCTAGCACATATTTGAACGGCACCCCTTTTGGTAATATAGTAGTAGTAAGTTCATTAGTTGTAATTGTAATCACAAAATTCACACGAATGAATGAATGAATGAATGAGGCTTTAAAGGCACATCGGCACGCAAAGGCCATTTAGTGCCAGTAAGTGGTCTAGGCTATCGGCCAAATCTTAAAAAAGCCTTATTTAGCGAGTTTAATTACCCCCCCATGTAGATGGAATTTTTTACTTTAGATGGATAGGGGAGTATATGGGGCCTACCAAAATGCCGTGCCCCCACTTTGGGACATGGTCAGATTTGTGTTAGGCCTGGTCAAACTGACCACCCACAACTCAGGGAATCGGCCACCTGAAGCACACATATATTGAGGAACAATGGGGTGGGGGTAAAGAAATTGACCATAAAAATGCTCACAGTTCATTGAATACCACAAGTTTGGTATCAAAATGTTGGTCTGGAGGACACGTATCCTTTAAAATACTAAACACATAACAAACTCTATTCCATGATGTAATAGAGGTCATTCAAGGTCAAAATGGCTGCCAAATCAAGAATCTGGGATTTTCCCATAATCTATAGTTTCGGTTTATAAACTTCTCAGTTTTTTTGAAGGGATGTATTTCATTTCTGTAGCCACTTTTTCAGAAGGAATGTTTTATAGTGGAATTGTTCAATATTTTAGAAAGTTCATTGATTAGAATGTTAAGTCTAATTTTGAGATTTAAGGCACAAAGTAGGGTACCAGGCCCACCTAGTGACCCCCAAAAATGCCGAAATTGGTAAAAAATTGAAAACCAAAATGCCTGTATCTTAAGTTTTACAAGTTGGAAGGGAGCAGATGATGCACCAAAATATCAGGTTCAATTTTCCCTTCAATCTGGAAGATGATGGTAAAAAATCCTAAAATTAAGGGGTCATTGAAGGTCAAATAAAGGTCAAAATGTCAATTTTTCTCTTTAAAAATTCAAATTTTGATGAAGATATTTTGATAAAGTAGTTGTGTTTTGTTTGGGATTTAATTACTCCCCCCATGTAGATGGAATTTTATACCTCAGATGGATAGGGGAGTGTCTGGGGCTTACAAAAATGATGTGCCCCCACTTTGGGACATGGTCAGATTTGCGTTAGGCCTGATCAAACTGACCACCCACAAATCAGGAAATCGGCCACCTAAAGCACACATGTATTGAGGAATGATGGTGTGGGGGGTAAAGGAATTGACCATAAGATTGCTCACGGTTCATTAAATGCCACAACTTCGGTATCAGAATGTTGGTCTGGAAGAGACTTATCTTTTGAAATACTAAACACGTGACAAACTCTATTCCATGATGTAATAAAGGTCATTCAAGGTCAAAATGGCTGCCGAATCAAGAATCTGGTATTTTCCCATAATCTCTAGTTTCCTTTTATGAACTTCGCAGTTTTTTTGAAGGGATGTATTTCTTTTATGTGGCCACTTTTCCTGAGGGAATGCTTTCTAGTGGAGTAGTAGTATGTTTATTTGCTGTAATATTCACAATTACAAAATCATACGTCATACATTGTACAAATAAATATTCATCACTTAACAATGTGATTTTTATAATGTCCAGAACACAGAAAACGGAGCGAACTTTGTCAGAAACATAACAAAACATAATCAACCAAAGAGAAGAAACAATTCACTCCAAGTTACACCGTTGTGAAATTAGAGTATTTGCTGTGTATGCATCAGAGTTGAACGATTCAATGACCTACATTTTGAACCATCTACAACAAACATATGTAAGCAGAATGTCCCAGTAATTTTAAGAGGTTCAAATTCATATAAGCTCTGCATTATATCACAGAGCCTCTCACTGAGAATCATTACCTTAATGGCAGGGGTAACGGTCATATAGTTACCTCCTTGTCATAACGAATATTTACTACTCTCTTTGCTCTGAGTGAGCTATGTGTGGTCACATTATTCCTCAGTGTCATATACGGGCGTATCAAAAAATTATCCAATACCTCTTCTACTCTTTATGATATCTCTATACATTAAGTGTATGTAATGACTCGCGAGAATCCATAAAGGTAGCATCTCTTCATAAACCTTGTTTTCAAAACATTGCCCTAGTAATATTTCGAGTGTACATTCTCCAGCTTCTAGGTTATAGATGTCATTTATTCCATTATACAGATCCACTCTATGTTTTTCTTGAGACGGGCATTGCATTATCATGTGGTTTGCATTCTCCTCAGAACATAACTCACATAATATGCACATTCTCGACCCAAAGGGTAATCTCCTTAGGCGTCCATCATCTCCCTTTAGGAGGCTCGAGTGTGTTATCAGTTTTACCATTGTCTCACACTGTCTCATCTTGCTTTGATCTTGGTCAGATATGTGCCACCATATTGAATATGATGGCCCATCTACTGCCCTTTTAATCAAGTCAAAATGTTTATCATCAGTTACATTTTCGGTCCACTTATTTCTCTCTAGCGCCCAAGCTCGATCCCAAACAAGTTTTCTCCATTGAGATCTCGCAAAGATGTTACCATTAAACATACTCCTAACTTCCTCTATGAGGTTAAACTCGCATGTAGTTTCTAGGAGTTGTAAAATTGGGCTATCGTATTGATTATTGATGCCTACTTGAAATTCAGAGAGTCGCTCAAAAAATATCCTCCTTAAGGGAGCATGATCATTCATGTATGCTATTGATCTTAAAAAAATGAGTTTCTTGGCTTTAATTACACGTACTATATCCATCCACCCGAGGCACGCATAACTAGTGGAATTTATGGAGCGGGCATGTAATCTTTGCAGCCTCCTTGCGGCATATCTTTGGAACCCTCTTAACAGCTCCATGTCTTTTGGTTTTAAAACCCATATCTCGCACCCAAAGCAAAGTGTGGGAAAGACTACTGACCAATATATTAAACAGCAAGTAGACAGGTTTAACCCTCCTCTCACCACTCCTATATTAGTTGACATGTTTAACGCCCGTTTTGCCTTGACGATTTTTTCCGCAGTTCTAGTGTCAGTATCCCCTAGCACGCAAGATTTAATGCCAACATGGTCGTAGTGTAATCTCTCGCACACTTTGCTTTTACCCAACCTGAATTCTCTACAAGCAGCACCAATTTTCCTTTCGTTCTTATTTTCTCCATATATTAAAATGGCACTTTTCCCCGCATTGAAATTGTATCTCCAAGTACGACTGTGCGCATAAACCTTATTCATCACTATATCCATTTTATGTTTACTGAGAGTACATGCAGCCAGGTCATCTGCATAGCCTACTGGTGACGAGGGGACATTATATATCTTACAACATGACCCGCAATTTTCGAGTTCTCTCAGTAAAGAGTCAATAAATACAGTGTATTTCATCAGGGAGAGAAAACCTCCCTGATGAATTCCACATTCCATTTCATACCATTTTGACTTAAGGTTACTAATCCTTACACAGCATGAGAAATTGATATACATTTTATACAGAATTCGCCATAGGGAGTCTTTTATGCCAAGGTTATGTAATTGTATGAAGAGCCCGTCTATCCAGACCGAGTCAAAGGCCTTCGATACGTCGTAGTACGCCACGAAGACCTTGCCTCCTCTCTCACGCTCCTTAGAGATGGTCTCTTGGAGAGTGAGAGCAGTGTGGATACACGAGCTCTTTTTCCTACACGCGCCTTGTAAATCAGAAACCACCCTAGAATCTACCCACCATTTTTCTATCCTGGCCCAAATTAAAACCTCAAACATCTTATTAAAATTGGATAGTAGGGTTATGCCCCTATAATTGTCAGGGTTAAGAGAGCAAGAACCTTTCCCTTTGTATAGTGGGATCTGTACCCCTTTGCGAAAACAATCGGGGACATACTCTTTTACCATACATACATTATAGAGGTCACATAGTACTAGGTACAGGTCTGGGCCAGCATATCTCAAATGCTCTGTTGTGATATTGTCATATCCAGGGGCTTTTCCCAAATGTAGCTTAGAGACTGCCGTTTCAACTTCAGAGATGGTAAAAGGTGTATCTAAAAACCTGCTTATGTCTTTACCATCCATGAGCTGTTTGACTTGTCTTGTGACATTCTGGAAATGTTGGTCATTAAAGTCAGGAGAGGAGGAAGGAGTACTGATCTTATTAAAATGAGTGCACCACACATTTAATACTTCATTTAAAGTGTAAACGACTCTTCCTTCGGCATTCTTAATTGCATGCACAGAGGAGGAGTCGTTCCCCTTTGTCCTCCTAAAAACTTTCCAAAAGCAGTTTCGATCAACTTCTGCTAGGTGGGCAGCATTTGCAATCTGTTCGTTGTAATACCCTCTGCTGATCTGTCTTAATCTTTTTGCAAAGATATTTTTTGATCTACACATGTCTATTCTTGTTTGATCATGCGAATCCCGTGATCTTCCATTAATCTTCCAAATTTTAAAACACCTCATCTTCTCTTTTTTAAGATTCGAAAGTTCGTCATCCCAGTAGGGTTTAAGGTGCTTTACAAATTTTGACCTTGGTAGATTTTCAGCTGCCTGATGCAACTTACTGATAAGCTCATCAAAAAAAGCGTCAATATCGCTTGGGTCACAATTACTCAGAGCTATCTTTCTTCTTAGTTTGATAATTGACCTGGACAATGGGAATTGGTAATCATTTACCATTTTTTCCAAGCTACATTTATCCCATCTAATCCGTTTACAGGTATTAGAACATTCGATCTTACATGGTAGTTTATCCATTTTCAAATGAAGAGTTATCGGAAAATGGTCAGATGTGTTGAGACCATCTCCTTCTAGGACATCACATGATAGGATAGTATCTTCCGTAAAAGCCGGTAACATTATATAGTCAATACACGAGGATCCGTTATGGGAGTCAAAGGTATTTAAGGGACCAACCGCCAGGTCAAGCATATTGGCCGCTATCAGGTTATAGTTTTGCATAAACCTGGCAACCAACACCCCTGCTCTGGTTGGGTCCCCAATACCCCTAGGCCCCCCGGCTCTACCCATGTCTCCGTTGAAGTCTCCGCAAATTATTGGGACAACGTCATCTTCCAAATTATCAATAATGCTTGATAAATCATCCAGGACATCGCCAAGATCATCACGTGCTCCTACCGCAGGTAAGTACACAGAAATAATAGCTAAGGTGATTCCACTTGCATCCTGGATTTTTACCCCGCAGATCCTATCATGTACGATGTTATTCATGACAGAAATACCAGAGAGTGTCTTCCTCCAAAACATAGCGACCCCTCCCTGTCCTCGTTTAAGCCCAAAATTTTCCTCAGTAGATTTTCTACTTGCTCTTCCAAAACATGTAAATTCGACGCTGATCTCTTCTAATATGTTCAGGCGATTATTATGGAGCCAATGTTCGCTAATGCAAAATAAGTCTGAACCATTTAAGAGATTGCGAAGATACGGAATAGAGGCACTTAGTCCTCTAACATTCCAACACCCTATTCTAAGAGTGCTTGCTAGGGTCGCCATGATAAGATATAACGTAAGACTACTTTGCATATTTCGGTATAATATAGATAGACAACATAACATTTAGCATCAGGACATATACACAAAACAGGAACCCTTATACTACAAATTTGTTCTGAATGAATACGCCATACGCCTGCCAAATCACCACGATATTGGGGACCCAAACAGGGGAACCACATTTGGTTCTTTGGTTCTGTGGAAGACGAGCGGCCCGTACATACAAAACTTATACTACAGTCATTACCTATACGTATATAAAATTGACATAAGGATTCATCATGTTGTGCGCGCATGCATCCGTTCCCGTCCGAGATGAGGATAGGATGTGACTCCCATCTTGGATTCACGTGGGCTGGGATCGACGCATTGCCATGTCTCAATTGGTTGCATGTTAAGATGTCATCTCGAGCGTATACAGTTGAAATAGTTGGAGTATATAACGGATTCGACTGCAATGAGATAGAAACGAATTCCATAAGAGTACATATCAAAGTAGCCTCAGCACAGTTGCACCTTAATAGGTTTGCACACACAGTTTTTCCGCCTTCAAATAAAGCGTTATATTGTCTACATCGCACTAAGTAGTATTTGAACATAATTTGCTGATGATTCAAGTCGTTTCTCAGAATCGCCATCCATCTGTACGGCTGACAGGTAAGATTTATAACTATAATGGCGTGTCTTAAGGCTCTAACATAAGGCCGTGCTTTAATGCATAAGTACATCACTATATATATCATCGATCTGCGCTCAGACGGCTCATGATGCGGCTTTTCATAACACATCTTGTCATATAACAGAAAATAATTTATACTGCGACCATAATCAGTAGAATCAATGATCATACAATTACTAATATAGACAATAATATATGAATATGTATCACGGCATAGGAGCAACAGTGAGGGCTGCCTCCAGGCATCACATGTCCCACGGTCACTGGTCCGCAGCCCCCACTGCCAGCGTGGCCCCATATCATGATCATCCGTAGCCACATCCACATCTCTACTATTGGCGTAATAGAACTGGAAAATATAGTCATAGGTATATAAACAGTCATCTATAGCATAATGATAACGTATATACAGATCCCCAATCACAAAAATAGTCTCTACTCGAGATACATAGGGCTCGTGACCATATCTGCTCACCGACTGGCCGCTGTATGCGGTCGTCTCCATGAGGGGTAATACATATTCAGGGGTTATCAGATATTTACATAAATATAGATAGGTCTGTGTTTGAGCAGTATTGAGGCACATTTGGTCATATTGACATTCATCATAAGGGCAAGTACAGCGCCACACATAATCCAAACGACGAAATGTCGACTCGGGTTTCTGAGAAACAATACTGATTCGCCGACAAAAGAAATCACTGACCACAAAGGGATTGGCTTTTATGCGCTGCGAGGACGTCGGGAGCCGTGCCGACAAGACAGATACTATCCACACATTGTATACTTGCGTAAGTAACTGCGCATCCAGGTGTCCGTCGGCGTACAGCTCCTTCAGTATCGCACGTTGCCGCATGTCCCATTGGCCATTGGGTATGATTTGGGTTGTCGGCACACAAGCAGACTGAAAAACATAGATATGTGTAGAGCTATACATAGCGTACTGGTATTCAGACATGTCAATATCATGTTCCATCGACCTGACCACAGACTGAAAAACATAGATATGTGTAGGGTTATACATAGCGAACTGGAATGCGAACATGTCAATATAATGCTCCATCTTCCTGACCACTGAGTTTGGGTTGCCTAATTCTTCATAACAATACATGCCGGGGAGTCCGACCGAGACCAAATCGTGTCGTGTCGCACTCGGTCGCCGGTCCCTGGGGTAATGTGCGAAACAGAGTGTCTTTGATAGCCACCAGCTGCTTACTCTACTTACATCTACATTGACAGGGTTCACACATGTTTTGATACCGTAAACTATATCTCCATCACAATATACCAGATAGTCATTTACCTCATGTGTTTCACGGTTGTGGATTAGACTGTTGTCCGGAGATACCTGAAGTGAGTATAGAACAACCGACATAGAACAGAACATTATAACGTGTTGAATATTAACATAACTATTAAAACCACATAGCCCATGACGTAAACCCTCAGGGTTTTGTTTACCCTTCATGTCCTTTCTGACCGAGCGTCGGGATTGGTTTAGTCTTCTTGAATGGGACTTTTCCATCATGTAAGTTTTCAGTTTTCGTCATCGGACTGTTCTTGTCCGTCATCACCATCATTTAACCATTTATCTTTATTTCTTATGGTCCACTCCCTTACCGAGATCAAATCAGGCCAAAATGACTCGCACATCACTTTATCAAAGTCTTCACTTTTTACAGTTACTCTGCATCCTGTGCGGGTACAGTCTGTCTTGACCGGTATTATGCTGACATACACCGGGGAGACACCGTTACCAATACAGAACGCACGTACGCTATCTAGGATGTCTTCATCAGTTTGGCCATCCTCGATCTTAAGTCCCTGCAGATATACATCTTTTACTGCCGTAGCGGCAATCCCTTTTAAAGGGAAAACGGGCTTAGGACTTACCTTCTCAAACTTCCTTTTCTTATATTGCACCGTGTTCCATTGATTTTCGCTCGCAACTTTAGCGTAGCTTTTACCTTTCTTTCCACCTCCAGCCTTCGCATTAGGGTTCGAACCTTTCTTACCGGGAGCCTGATTATCTTTCAGAAATTGAACATTTTTATTCTTATTCACAGTCCCATCATTACCTTTTGTTTTGTCCTTCAAGCCCTGTTTACTGCCTTTGTTGTTCTCCTGGGCCCCTTTCTGCTCACGGGGTCTACCATTTCCGGCCACTTGTCGCTTCACTGGAAGGGAGTACATAGCATCAGCTTCTGCGTCGCATGTGGCAGGTCTAGTAGAAGTAACTTGGCCAGATGGTGGAAGTTTGTAGATGTCGACGGTTTCTCGGGGTTCCGGACTATCTGCATTCTCACTCTCGCTGCATTCCGCTCCTCCTTGTGTCGATGGGGTCGGGACGCTCGAATCGACGGATAGGTCGATCTCGTCGTCTGTAATGCAGTCATCTGCCCACGAAGGGCTCACGCTCACGGGGACTGTCATAGTCTTATTAGGGGTATCACACTGGTTTTGTGCAGTACCTGAACGGGTCTTAGCAGAGCTAAGCCAGTCTTTGATCGGATTGTCATTCTTGCGTTCGTTTCTAGCGTTCCTAGGGTGTGATTGCGTGCGTTGTTCCTTAGGCGGCTCCATGTGTCTGACCGGGTTCAGGTTAGCGACCTTCGCCTCTTGTATGGGGCGCACTTGCTTTTGATTGTTCCTTACTGGCCCAGAGAAACTAGAGGCCCTGCGTCTCGTATCCTCATACCTCTCACGGCTTCGAATCGGTCTCTCGATCATTCGTCCATTCTCCACTGGGTCGGTAGTGCTCTGATCACTGAAGAAGTTGGCGGCAGGGCGACGTAGATCGTTATTGATAATCGTAGGCACCGTCACCGATGTTTTCATGTTGTTTTCGAAGTCAAACATCCTACGCTTCACATTTTGCATCTCATCGAAGACCTCATCACGCATTAATCTCATGTTTCGCACACTCTCTGTACAGGAGTCTACAGCGTTACTCACTCGGCGGTTCATACTGTCTCTCCACTCGTAGATTTCGTCGAGATTCGTCCCGCATTCCCTGCACGCATCACCTTTCTTATGAGCCTCGCGTTTCCTCCTCGCTCCCGATTGACGGCCATCATACCCACTCATCATGCCAATACCAGTCAGGATTGGGTCAATTGCTTCGGTCCGGACTTCAGGATTGTCGTGAGATGACTTAAGGTACTCCCACAAATCGGCGGTGGAGGTAGTCTTGTCTAGTGGAGGGATCGTTACAATGAGAGTGGGTTTGACCTCGTGCCTAGTTACTATGATGTCCGAGTCCTCTACATTCACGTGTTCATCATGCGCACTTTCGCGTCCAGCAGGTGATACGATTGGTAGAGCAGAGGAGTCCGACCAACGAGCTTCGTCCACCTCAACAGACCTATTGATATGCAAATTTATCTCATGTACACCCGCGGGAGTTTCCTTATTGTCACGGCTCAGGTTGATAAGGCGCCCTCTGTCGGGTGACTTTTGGGAGCTGACTTTAGGGGACGTCTCAGAGATCACGACAAGAGGACATATGGGTTCCTTTGTGACTTTCATATCTTCCAAATTTTCAATTTCATCTTGTATCGAGTCAACATTTACCTCGTTATCCGAGTTGTCATTAAATACAGCCTGACTTTCAATATGAACACCTCCAACTAACGCTCTTATAACATCATGGTCTATCTCACTCATATCATTCTTACTGTCCATATATTCAATTTCCTGGTCGTCACTGCCACTACTCACATCAACACCAGCAGCGTCATCCTCTTGATCATTCAGTGCCCCAGACTTGACAGTAGATGTGTCATCAACGGGTTGTATTTCCTCAGGACATACTTCCATATAACAGGCATCCAGCATAATTATTTTCTGCATACACTCTACCGCTTGCTTTAGGTCTCTCCCTAGGTGGGCATCGGCGGTCGTTGACTTAATCATATCGGTTGGTAATTTTGTCTTGTCTTGCGCCACAAACAGCAACAGGTTTGAGATATCCACGACAATCTTGTTTACACACCTCCTATTAACTAGATCTTGGGGTGAGAGCACTCTAAGCAGAGAGTCGGCTTTATGCACTATGTCGTCGTCGATAGCTATTGCATCAGGGTTCGTGATACGGGCCCTGGCTACCTGGCTCAGACAAAGGTCTACCTTGTCAAGCGCCGCCCTGAAAATTTTAACTCTAATTTCCTTCAGGCCCTTCATATCAAATCTCCCTTGGAGCTCATCCTCGAATTCCTTCTGCCCTTTGTCACTTATCTGCCACAAAACATCCTCGATCTCTGGCTCAAACATGCAGAAAACTTCCTTAATAGTCTCTCTACCATCGTCCGGTAAAAAACTTGCGTCCATCTTGGACCGCGACCTTGACCTTGAGTGGAGTTGTTAAACATTTTAGAAAGTTCATTGATTAGAATGTTAAATCTAGTTTTGAGATTTAAGGTACAAAGTAGAGTAACAGGCCCACCTAGAGACCCCAAAAAGTGCCTAAAATGGTACAAATTTGAAAACCAAAATTACTGTTTCTTTATTTCTACAAGTCGGACTGAAGCAGATGATGCACCAAAGTATCAGGTTTAATTTTGTCTTCAATCTGGAAGATGATGGTAAAAAAACTAAAATTAAGCGGTCATTGAAGGTCAAATAAAGGTCAAAATGTCAGATTTTCTCTAAAAATTCAAATTTTGATGAAGAGATTTTGATAAAGCAGTAACGATTTGTCATAGTATAAGGTCCAAACCAAGTTACCACAATAACTGACAGATATATTACCTGAAGTATGGTCCACTCTTATATTTTTGACCATATATCGGTAAAAATGAAGTAGTTTTAAGTCAATATGGAGGTGTGGATTATGGCATATGGCAATTCCATGCTTATAATAAGTGCTTACAGACGGTTGGTGAGGAAGTGCTAGTATGGCACCATAGGTCATAGAAGTTGTGAAAACCAAACATCATAGGCATTGTTTGGTATCAAAATGCTTGTTGTAGGACATTTCTTTTTTATTCAATTCAACCAATCTAGGGTAAAGTATATTGCTCTAATATAAGAGGTCATTCAAGGTCAAACTAACCCCAATTTCATGCTTTAAGGTATTTTGTCTTTGAATTGTCCATTTAGCAGCTTATTGAATTCTCCTGGAATACATTTTCTTATCCTGGAATTAATTTTAGGTGAGAAATATCTTTATAAAGGATCCTCAGACACTTTTTTAGTCACGTCAAGACAAGGTCTGGGCCAATCTTGAATATTTACAGACCAAAATGGCCACATGCCTGAATATGGGTGCACCCAAATATCTAAGTGAAGCAACAGAATGTTGACATAATAGAGTTATATCTTATGGTATGTCAGCTTTTATTTTCAATGAGGAGAACAGGGTTTTAAACTTGCCTATTGTCTTCAAGTGGCGTTGTTGAACATTTTAGAAAGCTCATTGACCAAAAGTTCCATTTCAAGCTTTAAGGTACAAAATAGGGTACTTAGTCAACCTGGCGACTCCAACAAGTGCCTGAAATGGTACAAATCTGTACACCAAAATGACTGTATCTTAAGTTTTGCAGGTTGGAAGGGAGCAGATGATGCACCAAAATATCAGGTATAATTTTCTCTTCTAACTGGAAGATGATGGAAAAGTGATACTAAAATTAACGGGTCATTGAAGGTCAAATTAAGGTCAAAATGACAATTTTATTTGAAAATTCATACTTTGATAAAGAGAGTTTCGATGAAGTAGTTGTGTTATGACATTTTACAATTTCCAATTCAAGTTATTACAATAAATGACAGATAAATTACCCCAAGATAGGATCTGAGAATATATTTTGAACCATTTTCTGATGAAAATTAGGTAGTTTTAAATCAATGTGGAGGTGTGGAATAAGACGTTTGGCAATTTCAGGTTTCTAATAAGGAGAGCTCGTGAGAAAGTGCTAGTATGTGACAACTGTTTAGGTCATCAAAAGTGTGAGCACCAAACAATATAAGCATTGTTTGGTATCAAAATACTTGTTGTAAGACAATCTTCCCATTTTATGCAACCAACCTAGAGTAGGGTGTTCTGTTGTCATATTAGAGGTCATTCAAGGTCAAACTACCTCCTCTTTTATGATTTAAGGCATTCTGACTCTAAATTATATTATTAGTATCATTTTTCTATCATCTTCCAGATTGAACAGAAAATTAAACCTAATATTTTGATGCATCATTTACTCCCTTCCAAACCAGTGAAACTTAAAAGAGTCATTTTGGTTTTCAGATTTGTAACATTTAAGGTACTTTTTTGGGTCGCCAGGTGGACTTGGTACCCTTTTTGTACCTTAAACCTTAAAATTGAACTTGAAATTCAAGTCAATGAGCTTTCTAAAATGTTCAACAACTCAAATAAAAGACATTCCTTCAGAAAAAGTGGCTAGAAAAAAATACATCACTTCAAAAAATGTTTAGTAAACATATCTAAGGTATTTTGTCAGCCAATTATTGTGGTAACTTGGTCAGGAAATTAAGTGATGACAAAACACACCTTCCATCAAAATCTCTTCATCTAAATTGGAAATTCCTAGAGAAAAGGGATGTTTTGACCTATATTTTACCTTCTTTTTTCCTCAAATCTCTTTAACATCTTACATGACAAACACAATAGGCAAGTTCAAAAGCTTTAAAGCTGACATACCATACAACTCTGCTCTGTCAACTTTCTGCTGCTTCACTTAAATATCTGGGTGCACCCATAATCAGTCATTTTGTCATTTTGGTCCCTGAATATTCAGAATTGGCCCAGACTTTGTTTTGAAATGACTCAAAATGTCTGAGAATCCTTTATAAAGATATTTCTAAAACTATTTCCAGGATAAAAGATGTATTCCAGAAATATTTAATAAGCTGCTAAATGGACAATTCAAAGACGATATACCTTAAATCATGAAATTGGGGTTAGTTTGACCTTGAATGACCTCTAATATCACAACACTATACCCTACCCTCGGTTGATTGAATGAAATGAAAAGATTGTCTTACAGCAAACATTTTGATATCAAACAATGCCTATGGTGTTTTGTTTTCACAACTTCTATGACCTAAACAGTGGTGCCATACTAGCACTCCCTCACCAACCGTCTTTAAACACTTATTATAAGCATGGATTTGCTAAATGCCATATTCCACACCTCCATAGTGACTTAATATATGGTATATATATGGTCCAAAATAAAAGGGTGGACCATATTTCAGGTAATATATCTTTCAGTTATTGTGGTAACCTGTTCTGTAACATTATATAATGACAAAACAAAACTACTTTATCAAAATCCCTCATCAAGATTTGAATTTTTAGAGAAAATCAGACATTTTGGCCTCTATTTGACCTTTATTTGACCTTCAATGACCGCTTAATTTTACTGTTTTTTACCATCATCTTCCAGATTAAAGAGAAAATTAAACCTGATATGTTGGTGCATCATCTGCTCCATTACGACTTGTGGAACTAAAGAATCAGTCATTTTGGTTTTCAAATTTGTACCATTTTAGGCACTTTTTTGGATCTCTAGTTGGGCCTGGTACCCTAAATTGTACCTTAAATCTCAAAAGTAGATTTAAAATTTCAATCAATGAACTTTCTTAAATGTTTAACAACTCCACTAGAAAGCATTCCCTCAGAAAAAGTGGCCACATAAAAGAAATACATCCCTTCAAAAAAACTGAGAAGTTCATAAAAGGAAACTAGAGATTATGGGAAAATACCAGATTCTTGATTTGGCAGCCATATTGACCTTGAATGACTTTTATTACATCATGGAATAGAGTTTGTCATGTGTTTAGTATTTTAAAAGATAAGTCTCTTCCAGACCTATATTCTGATATCAAAGTTGTGGCATATAATGAACTGTGAGCAATTTCATGGTCAATTCCTTTACCCCCCATACCATCATTCCTCAATACATGTGTGCTTTAGGTGGCCGATTCCCTGATTTGTGGGTGGTCAGTTTGACCAGGCCTAATGCAAATCTGACCATGTCCCAAAGTGGGGGCAAGTCATTTTTGTAAGCCCCAGGCACTCCCCTATCCATCTGAGGTATAAAATCCCATCTACATGGGGGGAGTAATTAAAACCCAAACAAAACACAACTACTTTATCAAAATATCTTCATCAAAATTTGAATTTATTAGAGAAAAATTGACATTTTGACCTTCATTTGACCTTCAATGACCCCTTAATTTTAGGATATTTTACCATCATCTTCCAGATTGAAGAGAAAACTGAACCTGATATTTTGCTGCACCATCTGCTCCCTTCCAACTTGTAAAACATAAGATACAGGCATTTTAGTTTTCAATTTTTTACCATTTTTGGCACTTTTTGGGGTCACTAGGTGGGCCTGGTACCCTACTTTGTGCCTTAAATCTC
Source organism: Maea johnstoni (assembly GCA_963942565.1). NCBI lineage: Eukaryota > Metazoa > Annelida > Polychaeta > Spionida > Magelonidae > Maea > Maea johnstoni. The sequence continues at coordinate 41,570,736 of OZ012695.1, read as the reverse complement.
AAAATTAGACTTAACATTCTAATCAATGAACTTTCTAAAATGTTGAACAACTCCACTAAAAAGCAATCCTTCTGAAAAAGTGGCTACAGAAATGAAATACATCCCGTCAAAAAAACTGAGAAGTTTATAAGCCGAAACTATAGATTATGGGAAAATCCCAGATTCTTGATTTAGCAGCCATTTTGACCTTGAATGACCTCTATTACATCATGGAATAGAGTTTGTTATGTGTTTAGTATTTTAAAGGATGAGTCTCCTCCAGACCATCATTTTGATACCAAACTGGTGGTATTCAATGATCTGTGAGCATTTTTATGGTCCATTTCTTTACCCCCCATCCCATTATTCCTCAATATATATGTGCTTCATGCGTCCAATTCCCTGATTTGTGGTAGGTCAGTTTGACCAGGACTAACGCAAATCTGACCATGTCCCAAAGTGGGGGCACGTCATTTTTGTAAGCCCCAGACACTCCCCTATCCATCTAAAGTAAAAAATTCCATCTACATGGGGGAGTAATTAAAACCCAAACTAAACATAAACTACTATGTCAAAACATCTTCATCAAAATTTGAATTTTTAAGAGAAATATTGACTTTTTGACCTTTATTTGACCTTCAATGACCCCTTAGTTTCAGGATTTTTTACCATAATCTTCCAGATTGAAGAGGAAATTGAACCTGATATTTTGGTGCATCATCTGCTCCCTTCCGACTTGTAAAACCTTAAATACAGGCATTTATGTTTTCAATTCTTTACCATTTTCGGCACTTTTTGGGGTCACTAGGTGGGCCTGGTACCCTACTTTGTGCCTTAAATCTCAATATTAGACTTAACATTCTAATTAATGAACTTTCTAAAATGTTGAACAACTCCACTAAAAAGCATTCCTTCTGAAAAAGTGGCTACAGAAATGAAATACATCCCTTCAAAGAAACTGAGAAGTTTATAAACCGAAACTATAGATTATGGGAAAATCCCAGATTCTTGATTTGGCAGCCATTTTGACCTTGAATGACCTCTATTACATCATGGAATAGAGTTTGTTATGTGTTTAGTATTTTAAAGGATACGTCTCCTCCAGACCAACATTTTGATACCAAACTTGTGGTATTCAATGAACTGTGAGCATTTTTATGGTCAGTTTCTTAACCCCCCCATCCCATTATTCCTCAATATATGTGTGCTTCAGGTGGCCGATTCCCTGATTTGTGGGTGGTCAGTTTGACCAGGCCTAATGCAAATCTGACCATGTCACAAAGTGGGGGCACGGCATTTTGGTAGGCCCCATATACTCCCCTATCCATCTAAAGTAAAAAATTCCATCTACATGGGGGGGGGGGGGGTAATTAAAATCCATAATTTGGGTCCCTGGCCGATAGCCTAGTCCTTTGTCATTGTTGAAGAACAGAGTAAGAGCAGAGCCTTCAGATCCAAAGAGGTCCAAGGGATCTTTTAAATGCATGGTATCCATAGACAGATCCACACATCCCCCTTCATTTATATGGCTGGCGAGGAGGGTGCCACACCAGCTTAGAGTTCCCTGGGAGGTGCCAGCTCCTATTGCACACCATTGAGCAAGCCAACGGGGTGTTTCCCTTGCGGCTTACGTCATACACTGAAATAAACAAAGTCAAAATAAACTTGTAAAGTCATAAAGTAATAATTAACATACTAGAAACAAGACATACTTAGGTATGAAATACATATTAAAGCTCTATACAGGTTTAAAGTTCGAAGTTTTAACATACACTGTAGGATTCCACCCTTTTGGTAAACATAGATGAAATAAAGAATTGTTTCTTACATCATACCCAGTGGGCATGGTAACATCCATGGAACATTCCAGAAATATTTTACGTAACATTATACAAATATATTTGTTTTATTATACTGAGAAAAATACAAAACACAAAAGGGGGAAAATTACAAACAGAGATTTTGGATTAATCTTCGTCTTCTGCCTTGTTGTACTAGTTTCACAGGTAGGTCACTCGGCAAACTCTGTGGGTGTTCGTGGATATTCTTCCGGCTAGCAGTAACTAACCAATTAGCCCATAGCTGTTGCTATGGGCTAATTGATAAGCCCATAGCTGTTAATGACAACAGCCTGGCGCTAAGGAGTGAGGAAAACATGAGGATTAATCCATGGCCCTTGACCAATCAGAATCAAAAATCTTCACGTGAGGTATGATAAACGAAAATAATCCCCTCATAGTTCAGAATGAAAATTGTATGAATGTTCAGGTAAAAATGTTCATAGAATGTTCAGAGCTGAATGCTAAATGAATCATGATTTTTCATCTCCCAGTAAAGGCCACTTTTACTCAAAAAGTCATAGCCTATATATGTAAACTACACTACATATATCTCAAGTTAATGTTTATATAATGTCAAATCTGAACATTGCAGGAGTGTTCAGACCTGAAGGTTGCAGGAATGTATTTTTTTTATTGGTGCATGACATTCTGATCAAAAAGAACATTCATATGACATCACGGTAGAACATTCCAGGAATGTTAGGACTCGAACGTTGCAGAAAAGTTCATAATTGGTCCATTAGCTGTTTCATCAAAAATGCGCACGTCATACAATGAGATAAACAAAACCAGAATAAACTAGTAAACTCATAAAAGTAATTATTAACATACTAGAAACAAGATAAATACAACCTTAAGTATAAAATAAATAATAGAGCTTTATACGAGTTTAAACTCGAGGTTTCGATTTACACTGTAGGATTCCACCCTTTTGGTAGACATAGATCAAGGATTGTTTCATACATCATAGACATAGACAATATAAATAATTGTTTCTTACATCATATCCAGTGGACACGGTAAAATTCATGGAACATACCAGGAATGTTTCACCCAAACATACGAAAATGATCCCCTCACAGTTTAGAATGCATATTGTATGAATGTTCAGGTAAAACTGTATCATATTGGGATCACTGGACGAGTATGGACGACGCATCCCGCGCAAAGCATATGTCAACTTTGAATGTATAGTCAGAGTATGTTCGCAAATTTCTCCGACAGGTATGCACTTACCTGCAGAATACATCAGGGGTATCTGCCCTTCATCAACCCCCTGCTAGAACAGCTAGATTAAAGACTCACAACTCTGTATCGCTGTGGCTATTTTAAAACGTACACTGGTTGGGTACATGGATGATAAATGTATACTAGATAGGGTTGTGCATCTTGTACATGTATATCAATATAGTACACACTCTGGAGCTATCAATATAATGCTCAAAGAGCGCAGAGCGCAGTCTTAATATATGGTGAAACTAAGAAAGGTCACAGTGAATTCAGAATTATTCATCTAAGGGACAAGCAAGTCTCCAAAAAGTTAAGATATGTTCATGTAGGGGTCAAAACGCCAATCTCCCTAGTGATAATAATGCATATCCTAAATACCACCACTGCATGGCCTCGGAATTACGAAAGAGGGTCTTAAAATGGTCACATGTAATCTGATATTTTGGTGGCACATTATCGAGACTAACTTTTTCGGATCTGCAGTATGAATTTTAAATGATAAAGATATAGAACATTGCAAAATGACTGTGTGAGGCTAATAAACTCTGAGCTAAACTGACATACAACACTGCTTCCCATGCAACAAGTAAGTGCTATCTCTGTGACCTAGGGGCCCAGTGGGCACGATTACATTCATGGAACATTCCAGGAATGTTTCGCCGAACATCTGAAAATGATCCCCTCATAGTTTGGAATGAAAATTGTAAGAATTAATGTTCAGGTGAGAATGTTCATAGAATCTTCAGAGCTAAATTCGAAATGAATCATTTGGATTCTGAATGTTGACTGAACATTGTAAGTTGTCTGTGCAGTGGAAGCATTCGGTAAGAGTTCAGTTTTTATAATAGAGGAAATACCTCAATTTAATGTTTATACAATGTCAAATCTGAACATTCCAGGAATGTTTAGACCTGAAGGTTGCAGGAATGTTCATTATTGGTGCATGACATTCATATCAAAATAGAACATTCACATGATATCAAATACGAACCTTCCAGAAATGTTAGGATCTAAACGTTGCTACAATGTTCATAATTGGTCGAGAATATTCCGACCAAAACTGAACATTCATATAACATTCAGGTATCATCTGTGTCCACTGGGGATAGAGGCAAACACTAAGCACATGGTCTTACAGTTCTCATACCTAGAATACGAACACTGTGGGGCCAAATGGGCCCAAATTGAGAAGTTGAGAGCATATATTGGCATATTTTTGTAAAGAATTTTCATATTCTCATCATTTTTGGCCATATGATAGCGAATGGGGATTCAACAAAATTAATAAACCCAATTGACCTTGATTGACCTTGGATGACCTTGAAATGGCATTAGAAAACATCTTTTTCTCAGCATGTCCCTCTTTCAATCACATTTTCTCCCCAAAATTGTGTGAAAATGAAAGATCTGCTCTCATACGATTTTGAGCAAGGCACTATAGAATACATTTGAAAAGAAATCGGTACAAAAAGTACAAAAATGATTTTTTTGTGAATGTCTAAATTAACATATTCATTTTCTCGTCTACTGCCAGACCTGTACTCCCTACCAAGATGACAATCACATAACTAATTAGAGCTAAAAGTGCAGATATCGTTTAAAAAATACCATCCGATATCTGCTTCTGTTGCAAAGATATAGCAAATTTTTGAAATCTTGGATTTTCGAGGTCAAAGGTCATGGCTGATTTCGAAAATAGGACATAACTTTGCGATGAAAGCACATATTGGGGTGATGTTTTTTTAAATGATATCTTCTCCTTGAGCCCAGCCTGATAATCTGGTTTTGGTCTTCGTAGGGTAGCTGGTTTTTCCACAAGAAAAGCAAATATATATTTTCATATCATCCTTCATAAAAAATATCAAAAGTTGCTTTTTCGGAACAGATTTTCTTGAAAAAACATACTAGAGTATGATGTCCAAGATAGTAAGGGGGAATTATTTCCATTATTGTATTATTAGGGGGCAATAACCTGGAGCAAGTATCAGATACGTTGAAAATACAGAGTTAAAGGTCATTTCAAGGTCATTAGAGGTCGTATCAATGTCATTTAAGTTTTTCAAATGTTTTGTATCTCTGCAAGCTATTTGGTGGACAAATTTCATAAAGATTTTGTCATACTCCAGAGATACAGGGCCACTTCTCAATTTGGCCCCATAGTGAAAGAAGCGTTATGTTTACTCTGGATAGTGTGATACCTGAAATGTTGAACTTAAAGCAGGAATTAGCCAATAACGCTCTACCTCACCTGGGAAGACCTTTGCTAACCTATATAATGAGGACAGAGTAATGTCTAGATTATAAGTGGTAGAATGATAAATGTCATGTATCTCAAAATCATGTGAGGTAGGTAGTCCTCCGAAGCTTAAGGCATTCTCTGTATTCGGAACACACAAATATTTATATTTGTAACTCTCTCTTAGTTTGAGACTAAAACACAATCTTTCATCTTCACATTATAATACACATTTCCACATTACATAAGATACATGCATTAAACAGAAAAACTAACTAAAGTGATAAAGTTGTGAAAATCTTCAAGAAAACCTAACCTTCACATGGAATATGAGATCTGTGAAGTGGTCAGCTTGTTGCTTTCAACAGGAAAAATAACTAAATTGATAAAGTTGAGAATTTCTTCAAGAAAATATATAGTTTAATGGGTGAAAGTATTAATTCATAGATGTACACGTCCCCACCTATTCATCAGTGCCCTATCCATACACCTTCCACCTATACTATACTATATTTTTTGGTGCACAGATCCTTCCTACACTGTCATTTTCTACTCCTCCTGCGGTGTTTAGCGCCCAGCCGCGACTATTGTCTCCCCCCTACTTCTCTGATAGTGTGCTGTTCTCCCAGTTATTCGTTCAACGGGGCCCTATCTGGGTATGATAAATAGTGTACATAGTAAACTATACACGTCCTCGCAATACACCTTAATCACGTCAGCAGCTCAGTTCATTCGTAAGTAGGTCAGGTTCTAACCTGGTTAAACCACTCAACAAGAGAGATAAAACAATCTGCAGAGGATCTCAGCGACGCAGTTAGAAGTTAATCTGGCTCATCCAGGCATCAGAACAGGATCTGAAAATGGCAGGGGGTGAGTATACAAGTGTTCTACAGACAAATATGAAAGGACAATATGTCATTATTGCTAATTTATGATACTGGGCGTGCTGTTCCATAAAGGGATTAATGTATGTATGTATGTATGTATGTATGTATGTATGTATGTATGTATGTATGTATGTATGTATGTATGCGGGTACGTAGGTACGTACGTATGTATTTATGTGTATGTATGTATGTATGTATGTATGTATGTATGTATGTATGTATGTATGTATGTATGTATGTATGTGAGCAAGTGTGTGTGCATGTATGCATCTATATGTATGTATGTAAATATGTATGTATGTATGTATGTATGTATGTATGTATGCATGTATGATGTATGAATGTATGTATGTGTGTAGGTATGTTTGTATGTATATGTATGTACTTATGTATGTATGTCAAAATAGGGAGCATATCAAAGGGTTTGTGTTCTACTTCCCTTTTCGTTCCACATATGTTAAAATGACAGACTTAAAATGTAACAGCTAGAATCCTAATCATTTTGCCCGATACGATTGACATTGTAGAATATGGGTACACCGGAGGAGTTCTAGAGGTGACAGAGTGTATGAAGAAAGACTTTGCTGAACTTGGATATATAATAGTAAGGTAAAGATGTACATCATGTCACATATTCTTTTGTAAAAAGTCGGTAAAGGTCTTTTATTTTCCTGTTGTTTCGTTAGGTCATTTTCCTGTTGGTACACTAACCAACTAACTAGCTATCATATATATATATATATATATATATATATATATATATATATATATATATATATATATATATATATATATATATATATATATATATATATATATATATATGTATATATATATATATATATATATATATATATATATATATATATATATATATATATATATATATATATATATATATATATATATATATATATATATATATATATATGATTATATGTATACATATATATACTTATATATATATATATTTATATATATATATATATTTATATATATATATATATATATATATATATATATATATATATATATATATATATATATATATATATGTATATATATATATATAAATGAATATATATATATATATATATGTATATATATATATATATATATATATATATATATATTTATATATATATATATATATATTGCGATTGTAGACTTAATGTACATATACATATATATATATATATATATATATATATATATATATATATATATATATATATATATATATATATATATATATATATATATATATATATTATATATATATATGTATGCATGTTTGAACTGAATCTCATGCAGTCATATTCTCATTGAGTAGGTAAAATGGAATCCAGATGTTTTTATTTAATCAATAACATTAACGTAATAGAAAAAAACTGGCAACAGGTTGCATGCTAAATAACAATTGGGAATGCACAACAACAGAATGCAATAACAACAAACCACCATAGGATATTATACAAATATGACACCCTACAGGAATGTCATATTTGTTTTATTACATTGAACAAAATACAAAACACATCAGTGGTAAAATAACAAACACAAAAGATTTGGGATTAATAATCCTTGTTCACCTAGTTTTGCCGGTAGGTCACTCGGCAAACTCTGTGGGTGTTTGCAGGTATTCAAGCTAGCGTTTGCTAATCATTCAACTAACACACGCTGTTGCTGTGTGTTATTTAATTGAATAACTACTGCTGTTAAGGACTGCAGCCTGTCGCTAAGGAGTGAGTATAACATTCTTTATTTTTGGAACTTTTTTTATTTTTTCCTTGACGCCAAGCACCTTAGCCACCATCATACAACATTACATGTATATATATATATGCAAGGTAACAGGTTACAAAAGGTTTCTGTAATTGTAATAAGTATGTGAATACTGTGCAGTTTTATTATGTAAGGAAATGGAACAATAATCAGTATATATCCATCAATCAGGTGTCTAAGTGTTCTGTATAAATACCCCATCTTCTAATGAAAATATTCTCTTTATCCTTCATTTGGAAACTGAACTTTTTCATAGTTGTGCATATACTTTACACTTGCTTTTATTTGGAAAAGAGATGGTTTAATCTCTCTTATTTTGGAAATGAAAATACATTTTTTTGTATTTAATATGATTGCATTTACCCAATATGACCCATCCAATTCTCCCCAAATATTTTTTCATTTTCATTGCTTATTGTGTGTTCATCAATTCCAATTTTTCTTATCCAAGATTCAACCTTTGTCCATAGAGTGTTCGAGACATCACATACAATGAGCATGTGTTCATTGGAGTCTTTCTCTATATTGCAGAGACCACATGTTTCAGAATCTTTGATTCCAATTTAATGAAGAATATTGTTTGTATAAAATCTTTGATGTAGAGTTCTGAATTGGATATACCTTAAGTATATATCGTCTATTAGTGAAATCTTTTTGAAAGATCTTCCTATTGTAAAGGAGGATAAGGCCAGATTCACTTTCTCATTCCATTTATCTGATTCTCAGCAAGAATATTCCTATTCTTTCCCAACATTATTTTGTAAATATTTGACACACCCTTTTTGTCCAAGGACAAGAGAATATTTAGGTATGAATCAACTGGGTCAAATGGCTATACAAAGGTAAATCTATAAGTCCAAGATATTCCTTGATGACCATACAGAAAGAACCATACTCCAAAAAGTTTGTTTTCAAACTGTATTTTTTCTCAAAAATCTTGTAATGAGTAAAGGCATTCTATTTACATCAAGTACATCCTACACAGAATATATTCCCTTCTCTAACCATCCTTTTTCAATCTGAAGTCTTAAATCTGGGTTGTACCATAGAGGGGTAAGTAGTATATTGTCAGAGTAAATAAAACCCTCTTTTCCTCCTAAGGTTTTTAAGCTGCTCATGACATCTTTCCAGAAAGTATTAAAGGTCATTTCCTGAATTCAATCAATGAAGTCTAAACCAAATTTGAGGACATTGTATAGTTCAAAATCATCTGGGATGCCACATCATTTTGAATTTGATCTGATATATCTTTTTAGCCAGCCAATCTTGAGTGAGTTATCAAATAATTCCAAATTGTGCAATTTCATTCCACCAAATTTTGTGTCTGCTTCTATGTTTTCTTTTCTGAATTTTGGGGGTTTCCCATCCTACAAGAAATCACTTACTATGTTGTTGAGTAATTTAAAGGTTTCTTTGCCTGGGCTTGGAAGGGACAGGAGCATATGGGTGAATTTAGAAATTAATAAACTTTTTATTGTTACTACCTTTCCATAAGGTGTTAGCTTCCTGTTTTTTCAGATGGCTATAAGTTTTTTAAGTATCTTGAATTTTGTTTAAGATATTTTTTTTCTGTTTTTTCACCCATATTGGTAATGTTGTAACTGATGCCTAAAACTTCGAAGTCATCAGTCCACTTCAAATCATGTTTACCTTCCCAGGCTTTACTCCTGTCCCTTATACTTCCAATTTTGATAACTTTGGTCTTTTCCTTATTGACACCAAGACCCAAATTGTTTTTGAACCAGTCTAGCACTCTCATGACACCACTTAAACTTTCTTTTTCTGCCTGCAAGAAAATAGTGGTATCATCAGCGTATAATGATATGTTTACCTCTTTGTTGTGAACCTTAATACCCTTTATATAAGATTTTTCTCTGATCACATGAGCCAAAGACTCTGCCCAAAGTACGAAGATTGTATGGTGATATGGAATCACCTTGTCGACAGCCCCTAGATAACTCAAAAATGTCTGTGAAATGGCCATTTTGTTCTACTCCTCATATCAGTCTCGTTCTCAAAAGCTGAATCCATGATATTATTTTTTTTACCAAAATTGAACATATCCAGACATTGATCAACATACCTCCATTCAATGGTATCAAAGGCTGTAGAATAGTCCACCACTATTAAGAGACCATCAATGTTTTCACTCTGACAGTAACCTATGGTATCATATAATAGCCTTGTATTTTCTCCAATGAATTTATTAGATATGAAGCCTGTTTGATCTGTCGAGATTAGTTCTTCGAGCACACTCTTAATTCTATTAGATATCATTGTTGAGAGGTATTTATAAGAACAATTTAGCAAGGTTAATGGTCTCCAATATTTCAGAGAATTCCTTTGTTTCCCACTTTTAGGAATGCAAGTTATTGTTCCTAATACTGTATCTCTAGTTAAATGGCCAATTTTGAAGGAATCATTATAGACACGGAGTAGACACAATGACAATTCATGTATAAGCATTTAAAAAAATCATTTTTGAAGCCGCTGGGTCCTGGAGATTTATTTGTTTTGCTTTTTCCAATTACCAACTCTAACTTGTCCATTGTGAAATCTCTCTCAAGTTCTCCCTTCTTTAATTCTGATAATCCAGGAATATTTTGCAAATACTCCGCATGAAAGGAATCCTCAATAGGGATTGTTTTCTTTTTTGTAAATAGGTCTTGGTAAAAGGACTTTTGCATATTTAAAATCTTCACAGGATCGTTTATTGTTTTCTGGTCCTCATCAATCAATTACACTATGGTTTTGTTAATGTAGTTTTTTTTCTCTAAGTTCA
>OZ012695.1:41519996-41547496 GCA_963942565.1 Maea johnstoni | reverse complement strand
AGTACACTTCACTTTGTTGTTTTCTAATTTAATTTTCATACAGATAAGTAGTAAGAGTAACACGGATATCACATGTCTCATTAACAAAGTAGTCATATATAATAGAGATTTTCAAAGGGAAATCGCTCATCATATTGTGTATTTTGTTCATAATTATTACAAAAACTGCACCCATACCTGCCACAACATATACCATGCTCTACCTCTACGAGCTTATCAGCTTATGCTTGCTTGGCATAGACGTTGTTATACATACATATATGCATTGAGAGCAAAAGAAACGAACTACAGGCGAACTGGCTTAATCCGGACGGATGCGAACCCTACATTTCTGTCCGGATTAGACAAAATCCGGATTATGCATAAAGGCATATTAAATATAATTTAGCAAGCACGCACGGCAAGGTGTGTACATTTTAAAAATCGTGACCCTTTGACTATATATGTTCAACCCCCCCATATCTCCCCTGACCCTCACACCACATCCCCCTGTCTGTTTATTTGTCTGTCATTTCTTTTTTTTTTGTGTGAGAGGACTTTGGCGCGTCGTATCAGCTCAAATCGAAAATCGTCTGGTTTAGGCGAGGTACGGATTAAATCGTCCGTAATAATGGAATGTGCATGTAAATGTATTTGGAGGGGCCGGGCCCTTGAAATCTGTATGGTAAATCCGAAAATCCGGATACAACACGTCCGTATTAAGCCAGTTTACCTGTATTTAGAGTAAGAACCACATGGTATATAGGTGTATTCTTTTTTTTATATTAATTTCTCATCAGTTTGTGAAAAGCTATCCTTGTCTTACTACCGGTATATCAGATATATATATATATATATATATATATATATATATATATATATATATATATATATATATATATATATATATATATATATATATATATATATATATATATATATATATATATATATATATATATATAAATATATATGTATACAGGTTTAACTATATATCTACCACAGCACTGAAAGCACTATCAAGCAGTATTTCAAGTAATATAATAACTATTTTAATCACCTGATCTGTATGACTGAGTTGTTTTATTTCTTCTCGTCTCTGCTCGTTAGTAACTTTATTTGTGTATATGCATTGCTTTATGCGTTATGCCATTTGCTTATTTGCCATATCTGACACACTAGGTGGATAACGATGCCATTCGCCAATGTGATGTTTTTACAGACGTGAGTGGAAAGGATTTCATGAATCCGCAAAAAGATGTAAACCTCAAAGTCAACACTAGGAAAGAATAGGAGGCCACAATAACATGTGTGTAAAGTGAACTCGTTTATATGCTACATTATTTCCGTTGTTAAAACGTACTTAAAGTTGTACATGTATATTGGTACTTGTAACATATTATTGTCACCAAAAGGCACCTATTTATTTCACATCCTCGATTTCATTTACCGTCTAGGACCATGTAGTGGACATTCAAGAGGGTAAACTGCTACCTGTTGCTAAGTCATCCAATACAATGCTACATTCCATCAACAGGTTTTTCAGCAGCCACGATTTAACTGATGTTCCTGTGATTTACAAAGCCAAGATGTTGTGATAGCATTGCTTTTCTGCCTTTGTTTGCTGCAAAATCTTATCCAACCATTTAACACCATAGATACAGTGCCGACATTTAGTTCCTGCATTAAATGTGTAGGCAGCTCGGGAATATTACACGACCGCACGCCCAATTGCAAAGCAGTTTCTGGTCATAGATGCATGGATGACCTCATAACTGATAAAAGCTTTGATTTAAGACTTTGTGGGTCATTGATGTGATTGACTTATTTTCTTGATATCTTATTCGTGGGTGTTAAGACAACCAGGCATTGGGAGACGTCCTGTCGGCTAGTGCAGGAATTTAATGTCTGTACTGTACATGTTTTTTTACTGACATATTTAACAGAGTGCCTTCATCATTATTAAAACTCCATATTATTATTCATCCTGTATTTCAGGTTGATAATGACGCTATTCGAAACTCAACAGTTGTAACAAACTTAGAGGGAAAAGACTTCATGGATCCAAAAACTGACGAGACCATCAAACCGAAGTGATATGTGTGACACGTTATACGTTAGCAGCGAATATCGAGTATTCTATGCCAATCTATGGCTCTTCTCATGGCTACGATAATGGATATCATGACAAATTTCTAGGAAACCCTAAGATTAAATCCAGGCATATGCTGTCATAACCTATGTAATTATGACATTACTGTTTATATCTACATTCTTTTATTGGGACGTGTATGTTGGTAATGTGCAAAGTCCTACCTTAACCGGGAATCTGCACAATGAGTATCTTAATGTAGGGGCTTTGAAGCTTTGGGACCTACCCTGATGGTGGTGTAGTCTAAGGCGTTGCCACCGACTGCTAGCTGTCTCTGACCACGGCCCGGGTTTGAATTCCGGCTGAAGCAGGTGGGAAAATTGCCAGGGACTTGAGTTTAGGTAGTGGTTTTGCCAGGTACTCCGGTTTCCTCCACCAGTTACATCTAGCTAGTCACGACTTAAGCACAATATGGCAGAAAAGGTGACTAAACCCCGAAATTCCTAATTCCTATACAGGGGCTTTAATGTTATTACACTTTAGAAAATAAAAATACTTCTTGGTCATTACACCTTCTGGTTTTCATTCTCTGTCATTTGTCCTGATTTGTGTGGCAACATGACATTCGAATCAAAGAGGAGGTATGGTAGAAGATGTTGTTTTGATTAATATGTAAAAGACTTCAATAAAATGTGTATATACATACATTCATACATACATACATGCGTAAATACATACAAACATAAAGGACAGCCATAGTTTTATAAGTTGGCCTGCCGTCTGTATACCCGACACGTCATTCAAAGCCTATCCTGATTGTTGCCCACTTTAGCCTTATGTTGGAGATCGTTGTGTCGGGCTCAATTCCATCAAAAATAAAACCACAGGCTGGGACATGGACAACCTGCTGTTTTATACCTCTAGCCCTTATGTTCTCCTTGCGTCGTCGCAAGTAGAACATAAGGGCTTTATACTTAGCGGCCCTGGAAAGCTGTAGTATGTGATGCACTTGACAAGTTACAAGGCAAACCTGAGTACCGTATTACCCCGCATACAACACGCACTTTTATACACTGCAGCACCTATGTCAAGGAGGGGGTGCGTGTTATCAACGGGTACATAAACCAGAACATTTTTACATTGATGCTATGGACGTGTGGGGCATGGTGGAAAATACTTTGGTGGGTTCCTATTGTCTATTGGCCTGTCACCATGACGAAGTTATGATGATTGCCATTCTGATACCCTGGATGTCCCAGATCATGTTTAAAAATAGACTTTTCCCGAACTGTTAATTGGTATCACTTGCGCAGTGACTCTGAGCACTATAAACACTGTATGATTTAAGCCTCTTATTCTCTGAATCAACGCGGGTTACGATACTGGGGTCAAGATTCCCACTCCCCAACTCCGCCTGCGTGTTATAAACAGGGCATTGTATTTTACATATGGGAAAGGGACTTGGGGAGGGGGTGCGTTTTATCTATGGGGTGCGTGTTGTATGCGGGGTAATACGGTAGCCCCGTGGGATATGTTATACAGTCTCAACCAACTGTGGTGAACGTATAAAGGTTTTCGCGATTTGAGGATTCCAGGGCTTGACAGGAACCCTGGCATATGTAGGTAAATTTGGATATGGGTAATCATATCGTCAAGCAGGTCATGTCGAGCCCTGGTTGGTTGTTTGCTGGCTACATTATGGTTGTGTGCTATTACCCTGGCTCGCTGTCAGGTTACAACCATACTCAACACCCGACTCATATTTGACAGTTCAATGTCTGAAAACTGCGTTGAAAGAAGACTAAGGCACATTAACCACCGTACCGGTATAGGTTGCTTTTCATAGTTCACAAACAATGATAAGCTATTTTTATGTATTGTGGCACCGCTTAAGGTGGCTTATGTGGTTAATTTGTGAATAAAGGGTCACTTTCAATTTATTCCATTTTGAAAAGCGTACACCCTCATCCTAATAATCAGACCACCTTTGACAGTATAAGCCACAATTGAGCAGAGTAAGGGATCACATATGTCACAAACTCACAATGGCTAGCACCCAGACGAAACGTTTTTGACTCTTTTCTCCATATTGAATTTCACCAAAATATGGTTGTTTCAAACAAGCATTTTGGGTATCAAATGTTTATGGATTTTCTTGGATTCGGAATAAAAATAGCTGGCAGTATTTCAGTGGGAAGAGTATCACTGGTTTTCCAATTTTTCTCTACTGTACTCTAAAGTAATGGAGTCCAGTAGTGGAAAAATACACCCTTTTCTAATTCTTTACCAAAATTCTTAAAGACATCGGCATAAAATTTGAACTGAGCAAAAAAAAAACATGTAATAACCTTCACATCATGGTGGATAGGTGCTTTGTTTGATAACTAAATGCATGTTAACTAAGCGCCCCCCCCCCCACTCTTGAAAAAAATGGAACTCAAAAAATCACTCTGCTGGGCGAGTGTATTCTATGCTTAATGTGTTCCTCACCAAAAGACCTTTCAGGCAATGTACACGTTGTTTTGGCTAACTAGTCAAATAAACAGACACCATTCCATATTTCTATGAAACTTGGTACAGACTTTTGTTGTACCACCCTCTGTTCAAAATCATATAAATTTAATAGATAAGGTATTTCATTCTCCCCCGAAGGGTCCCACCCGGGACAGGGAATAAAGTTGCCAGTGACTCGGGTTAGGCGGTGGTTTTCGCTGGGTATCTGGTTTCTTCCATTAGTTACAACTGACTAGTCACGACTTAGCAATATGGCAGCAACAGTGACGACAAATGAAATTCCAAACTCCAGATTTCCTAAAAGGGTGCCCTTTGAAGGGCATTATAGACAAATCTTTAAAATCACATAAGTTTGATACCCTGTGTCTTGGCTATATGCCTGAGTAAAGTACACAATTCCTTCCAATTTCCCTTACACAAGCCATAGAAAATACTTCAATAAGTCTCACTTTGTGTTAGTTTAACAGGAAAATGTCTGGGAAAGTGCATTTTTTATCAATAATCATACGCCATTTTGGGGGTAGAGAATATCGATTATTTAGATTCGATACCCAACCATTCGATGCGATTTAATTGACAAATTGAAAATGTTGATTTATATATTTGTCGACTATCGATGACATCCGTACTGTTTATGGAAGCCCTCTTCCCATATAGTTTGCACAGGACAATACACTAACGCCTTATAGGCATTAACATCGACTTCAGTTCAGGTTTGAGATCTGTTAAGCTTAATTATCAACTAATAGTGGGCTAGGACAAATAGTGTGCCCTTTGAGAAAAAAGCATGAAACTTGGTACAACTATACTCTGAGTGATGCTGATTAATATTCTCATAGAATTAAGGCAGAGTATGAGTCACCACTAAAGCCTATTTTGGGGATATTTTATGCCCTCAAAATATAAAACAGAAAAAGAAAAAAGAAAAAGCAATTTTTGGGATCTGACTATAAAATTCCAAGGCCTTAGAGTAGAAGCTGCGAATCTCATACAAATATTCCTTAAAAAGTTTTTGATGACTGACATCAATAAAGTTTCTAAAAGGTCCCCTTAGTGACTGCATTTATGGGTAATTATAAACCAGCGGTTTAAACCAGGTACTTAAGTTTCCTCAACCATCTAAAACTGGCTTGTCAGCATTTAGTCTTAATATGGCAAAAGAAGTGAAAAAGATTGAAATTTTAAAATCTGATTTTCAGATTGACTACTTGAAATTACATTGACTGAGAAATGATCACAAACACTTTTGTATATGTTTGTTTGTTTGGATCCATAGCCGCATTTGTCCCACGGGGTCAACACCCAGGGGATGACTTACAGAGAGCTACCCTTCCACCCAGGCCACTCGTCACCTTTGGGCCTCGTTGCTCATCATGTCCCCTATCTCCCCCCCCCCTCATACTTTGTCATGCATCCTGCATCAGGTCAGTACCCTCCCCTGTCCTCCTGTCCTGTACAGATATCGTACCAAGTATCTGGTCTGTCCCCTCCCTGTCTTCCTGTCCTACACATATATCTAACCCCCACAAATATGAACCCCTCAAACCCCACATATAAACTGTGTTACTTTATTAATTCCAACAGGCTTATCTAAATTGTAACTCTCAACAGAACATCTCCCCCTCATAAATTCTCCATGGCTACCTGTTCCAGCGTCACTCACCAAAGTGGCTCCTTTCCTCTTACTCACTTAATACTACGCTTAGTATGAACTAACAACAACAGTGTTATACAGTGATCAAAAACATGTAAGTATAGAACACACCCTTATGTCTCATTTCCCTTTTTAACCCTTCTCTTTCCGTCATCATTTTCTTCACCCCTTCTCCCACCGTTTTGGCTTATACCTCCGATGGGTCCCCAACCAAACCTACTATCTCCTTGAGCTGCTCCACCTCTTCTCTGCCCACCCAAACTCCCCATCTCTCTTCCCCCCATATTCGCCCTACCTTCCCCAACATTCTGTTCCTTTCTACTCTGTATGCTGGACACATAAGCACCACATGCTGCTCATTTTTGATCTCCCCTCCTTACATTTTTGGCAGGTCTTATCCTGAGCTGTCCTCCCTGTTCTACTTCTTAAGGTAGAATCCTACACGATACACCGGTTATTTTTAAAACTTGAATATCTGATAACTGAGTTTAATTAAAACAACTCCACTTATGCTATTGTTAAGGTTACATCTCATAGTTGCCGAATAATGGTAAATTTATCAATAAGTGCCTATTTTGAGGTAATGTGGCACCCTTGAAGAACATATCAGGATGTGTTTCGTTTTTTGGCAAAATGTCAAGACTAACCATTCACTTAGAAAATAAGAGTCTACCGTAGGATCATTCATGTCTTTGGTAAGGTGCAAGGTCCTACCTCAAAGGGGCATCTGCACGATGAGTATCTTTAAAACATTTCTGAAGGTTCCCATAAGCCTCAAAATTACTAACAGCACGTGGTTTACATAGTAAATGATGATTTCAGGTCCTGTCAGAATTCAAGGTACCTGTGACATGACCTTGCACCTAAAGGGGGTTTATATCTGTCATATTTTAACATACTGGCTTCGAAGACTGTATCGTTATTCACTTTCAGCCAAAACATGAGATGAAAATATTGGTCAAAATGGTCTAGGCTGAATGAATCTGCATGGTTAAAGCAGACAGCCATGTTGTTTGGGACCCATTTGACACGGAAGGCCCTTTGTTCTTTTGAACGTAGCACAATTGAAAGAAGCTAGGTCGAGGTTCGTGGGGAGTGAACACCGCTCATGTGTCATCTTTTGTTTTGATATCCATTCTTAGGGGCCAGCCAAGGACACCACCTAGTGGTGATAATTTTGGTGTACTAGACTATCACCTTTAGTCTCTTTTCCTTGCATGATACACTTAGCTTAGAAAATGTTTAAACTCATTTAATAATACTGAATGACCCAGATAGGGCCCCATTGAAAGAGTTACTGGGGGGACAGTACAATTACAGAAAAGTCAAGTGTTGCGGCAGTGCGCTTAAGGCCTCAGGAAGAGTAGAAAATGTCAGTGCAGTAAGGATCCGTGCGCCCAATAACTGAGTGGCGGGCGCACGGATCCAAGCCCATAGTACAGGTTGAAGGTCCAAGAATAGGGCACTGATCAACACGTGGGGACGTGTGAAAGGGTATTTCCTTTATCAACATATATAAACTAATACTTACACCCATTTAACTATATATTTGCTTGATGAAATTCTCAACTTTATGTTGAAAGCAACAAGCTGACCACTTCACAGATCTCATATTCTATGTGAAGGCTAGGCATTACTTACACCCATTAAACTATGTATTTTTCTGAAGAAATTCTCAACTTTGTCGCATTAGTTATTTTTCTGTTTACTTCATTTATCACAACTGTGGAAATGTTTAATATAATGCGAAGATAAAAGATCATTTTTAGTCATCAGTCCTTATAGCGAACGGCAATTCAGACAGACTTCCTTTGTGCGATCAGCGGTTTGGACCAACAATTCAGTTTAGAAAAAGTAAAGTAAAGAAATAACAAAAATAAAATAAGCGTTGATACGATTAGGAAATATTTCATAGTGCCACCTGTAGCACTGTGCAGCCAGAAAAAAAACAGTTGATAATAGCCGTCTGAAGGATTCGATCATGCGTCGTCTGGACTCCTAGACCAGGACACTACTGAATAGGCCATCAGGCCTTGTACGATATTCATGACACCGAAAAGACAGCTATATTTATGGTTCCCCGTAACTCTATTTAGGATCGTGACTAGCATTCCGAGAAAAATCTTGTTATTCACTACTAGGCCACTTTTAAACATGTGATACCCTTACCTCTTTTTACAACAGCCAGTTACGCATAAATGGGAGATTTTGCTCAAATCGCATATTTCTGTGAAACTTTGTAGAGAGATTTGTCGTACCACCCTCTGTTCAAAATCACTGTCGGAAATTTTTTTTTTAATGTGCAAAAAAACTGCTGTTTTTTATTTTCTCAGTTCTTTTTCTATAACATAAGCATATTGTATCAGTTCAACATAGTACATAGTTTTCATTTATTATCACAATTCTCATAAATTTTATACCTGTGTATCACTCAGAGTCTATATCGGAGGATATATGTATGTATATATGTATATATATGTATCTATATATATATTTACAATAAATCGTAAACCGGTTCCCAGGTGTCTAGAAATTTTGTAAAAGAGTTCTCAATGATTGATTGATACTCTTCAATATTCATTTGGGATCTAAGGGATGCTTGTACTTCTTTAAGACTATACCGACTACCTTTCTGTCTATTCTGATAAATAACTTTTTTTGTTGCCATGATGGTTTTATACACTAGATTATCTCCCTTTGGTGTACCCAAAACTTTATCTACATTATTAAGTGATATGTGCACATCTACATGTAATCTCAGCCAATTTTCTACTTCTTTCCATAATTTTGTCACTGCATTACAGTATAAAAATGCGTGTTCAATTGTTTCCACTGCTTCCATACAGTATGTACACATATTATTTTCTTTTATACCCATATCACACAATTTTCTATTTGTAACTATCCTTCTATGGAGTAATTTGAATTTAATATATTTTGTATAGGAGCCCTCTCTCATGTTATGTAAATTTCTAAAGGAGTTTTCAATTCTTTGTAAAGTTATATATTCATTGAGATTTGTTTCCCAACTATCCTTAATTGAGGCAACTATATTGTGGTTGAATTCCATCAGAATTTTATAAGTTCTTGCGCACCCTTTTACATTATGTCCCATCTTAAAGAAAATATATGGTAGATGTGGCCCTAATTTAATAGGATTATCATGTCTTTTATCTATTTTAGATATATCGAACCTTAGTTTTTCATATTCTAGAAAATTTAAAGTAAGACCCTTCCTTGTTAAGTCTTCGTTTTTAAGTATATTACCATTTATGTCTAATATATCACTAAGGGTATAATATCCCATATTAAACCATTCTTTTCTGAAAGTGATATTTATCCTACTATTGAACCATAGTGGGATATCGTAGGTTTTTAAAGAAATGGAAAAAATCTTTTTTTGAAAACTCTCACTTGCTATTAGCACATCTTTCCAGAAGCCATCGTTAATTTTTTTGAATATTATACTGGGATATTCATCACCAAATGATGGTATGTTTTGTATATTAAATTTCCTTGGAATTTCTTCCCAACCATCTGATGAGTCTTTAAAACGTTTTAACCATGATAATTTTAATGATTGGTCAAATATTTTGAGATGTCTTTTTTAAACCTCCCATAGTGTAAGTTGATTCCAGTATTTCTTTTCTTAGTTTGGGTGGTTTTCCTTTCCAAATAAAGTTCCCAAAGATATTGTCTAGCTTCTGGAAAGTTTGCTCCTTTGGTGTTGGGAGGGACAACAGGATATGAGTTATCTTAGATATTAAAAGGCTTTTGATTAGTATGATTTTGCCAAGTGGAGTGACATTTCTGCCATTCCATGCATTAATTAATTTATGAATTTCCTTTTCTTTTATTTCTATGTTCTGTTCAGTAATGTTTTCCATATCTTGCACATCATAAGTTATACCAAGAGATGTAAATTTATTGGTCCTAATTAATTCTAAATCCGTGCAAAGATTTATCCTGTTGTCCCTTATTCCCCCAATTTTAATGATTTTTGTTTTTTCAGTATTTACTTTTAACCCTGAGACTAATTCAAATTCTTTAAGAGTCCCCGTACAGCTTCTGATGTTTTTTTCACAATATTTAATAAACAGGGTGGTATCATCCGCATATTGGGATAATTTGTGCTCTTTGTTATGTATTGTTAGTCCTTCTATGTTAGTATTGCGCCTGATAGCCTCTGCTAAAAATTCCGCCGCCAATACAAACAGATAAGGTGATATTGGGTCACCTTGCCTGCAGCCCCTCCCTAAATTTATTGTGTCTGAAAGATGACCATTCTGCATTATTTTGGATGTCGAATCTAGCTGCAAAGATTTAACCCATTGTATGACCGTGTTTCCGAAATTGAAAGTTTTAAGACTATTAAGAATAAATTTCCAAGAGATCGAGTCAAATGCTTTCTTGAAATCTATTAATATTATTAATCCATTAATTTTTGGACGGTTACATTCATTTATTATGTAAGAAGTTATTCTCGTATTTTCGCCAATAAATCTGTTTTTTATAAATCCTTTTTGGTCTAAGTGAATTAATTTTGGTAAGATATTTTTAATTCGTTCTGCTAAGATTCCTGAATAAAATTTGTAAATTGAATTAAGTAAAGTTATCGGTCTCCAATTTTTTAAATCGTTGCGAGCCTTTCCCCCTTTTGGAATGCAAGTAATTAGCCCGATAGTTTGTGCTTTATTTAGTTTGCCATTTGTTCTGTAAAAATTCATAAGTTTTAATAGAAGTGTTTTGATTTGAGGCCAGAATATTTTGTAAAACTCGTTCGAATAGCCATCAGGTCCTGGGCTCTTATTATTTTTGCTTTTAAATACTATTAATTCTTAATCCTCTTCACTGATATCCCTCTCTAATTCTAAATTATCGTTTCTGTTTATCTTCGGAAGGCTGTTAGCTATGGTATTAAAGTTAGTATCATTTATGTCAACTGTTTGTTTTTCACTATATAAATTTTGGTAAAAAGTTTTCATTTCTTCTAATATTTCTGTTGGGTTATAAATGGTGTTGGCTTGTGTTTTTAATTCCCTTATGTGTTTTGATACATAATTTCGATTTTCTAAATTTAAAAAATATTTAGTGGGTTTCTCACCCTCTGTCAATTGTTGCCATCTTGCTCTTATTAATGCACCCTTTAGTTTTTGTTCCCTTATCTCCTCTAATTCTTCCTGTTTTTCATTTAATTGTTCCATCCAGTCTGAGTTATTAATATGGAGATGTAGGTCTTTTGTTGCATCCTCAATTTCCTTTTTAAGTATTGCTTCCCTAGATTGTTGCTGTCTTTTTTTCCTAGCCCCATACAATATTATTAACCCTCTGATTTGTGCTTGTAGCACTTCCCAAAATAAGTCAATATCTATCATCAAGTCTATTTGGTCAATGTTGTAATTATTTCTCACAAAGTCTGGGTTGTAGGGTGTACATGCATATATTTCTACTGTCATTATAATTTCCTTTTTAATTTGTGTTGTCAGTATGTCGTCTTTTAATAGTGAATTATTAATTTTCCATACTCCTCTTCCTTTTTTTGTCGTACTAATAAATAGTTTAAGTTGAATGGGGCAGTGGTCTGATTTGTAGCTTTGTTTAATTGTCGAGTCTGCATATATATCCAGAAGAGATTCAGAGATTAAAAAGAAATCTAGTCGTGCCATCTTTTTATAAAAAAATTGTCTCCATGTGTATTCGTAATTTGTTTCATGTCTCAGTCTCCATATGTCTATCAAGTCTAATTTATCCATGTAATTTAGAACTGTCTTTCTTGCATTTATGTTATTTTGTTTCTTATAATTAAGTGTGTCTAGATCAAAATCCATGACCAAATTCCAATCCCCGACAATGATAAGATTTTTGGTGTCTGAGTCTTCAATTTTAGAGAAGAGATCAGTGAAAAATAGTGGGTTGTCGTCATTAGGCGCATATATATTTACTATTAAGAATCTAGCTACCCCTATCAATTCCAAATCCAAAATAACGTACCTTCCTAGTTCATCTACTCTACTTTCATGAATTTTGAATTCGAAGTTGTCTTCTATTATTATTAGCACCCCCCCTACATTTGTTTCCCTACCTGCTACAAAGAAATTTGCGTTCCATTCCTCTCTTAATAATTTAATGTCTTCAGGTATGATGTGCGTTTCTTGGAGGCAGAGTATGTTCACCTTTTCCTCCTTGGCTTTATTAAACATATCTAATCTCTTATTTTTGTCTCTAATTCCTCTACAATTTATTGAGTTAATATTAATCATTGCCATTTCTGCTGTTATTACCATTATATAATGTGTATAAGTAAGTGTGTTGTTTATAGTGTATGTAGTCAGGGGTTAGTTGGTTTGAGCACAAATTATCCCATTCTGTGATTTTATTTTGAGTTTGTTCTAACGGATGATTCATTTTAAAAATATATGAAAGAAGCTGTGTGAGGACTCTTAAGAAGAACAACAACTCAATCATTGTTACACTAGTTTCCTTCATGTAAGTCCATATATCATAAAATAACAACAATAGTTTGTTCTCTTTATCTTGGAGAACATTGAGAATATCAAAAAACAGCACATCAATAACAAGAAAGTATAAACACATTGTATGTTCCCTCAAGAACAAATATCAAGATATAGAAAATATGAAACAAAATTATAAATGTAGTAACCGTTCCAGTGAATTCACCTATGAAAATATAGATCTCCGACTTAAGGATTAACTCCTGCAGAGTCCTCTCAAGAATGATTTTATAATTAAATGTATCAAACTTTTTCACTGGGCAGAAATGATATGAACCAAAATTATAAATGTAGTAACCGTTCCAGTGAATTCACCTATGAAAATATAGATCTCCGACTTAAGGGTTTCAGCCACATTTCATTTTTTTGCATTATTTTGTAACAGCTAAAATAGCCACCAGCAGCATAAGGGTTAAGGAAAAGACTTTTTTTGTTGTTGAGTACTCTCAAATGAGTACCCATGTGCCAGGGCTTCATTCATATTTCAGTTTTTTTGCATCATGTTGTTAGCCACCAGCAGCATAACGGTTAACGAAAAGATTTTAGAAAACCATCTAAACACTGACTGTTATGTTGGTAGTCCTTGGATAGCACTTGTTGTATACTCTCAAATGAGTACCCATGTAACAGGGTTTCAGTCACATTTCAGTATTTTTAATCAATTTGTAAAAGCTAAATCCCACCCCCGCTCCGAATATCCAGGACATGGAAGTTTTTTGTAAACATAATGATGCCCCTAGATGTGTCGTTTGGGGTTAATCATACAAAATAAGAAAATGACCATTTTTCTCTGTTTTAGATTATTTCTTAGCCCCCGTTGCCATGGCAACCACTTAAACTAGCAAAACTACCTATGACTGAAATTCCTCAGGCAAGAGCTTTAATTTTATACCACATATGCAATGATCGGACACTGACCTGGAAAACTGACATATGATTCAAATTAATATACAAAAAAGTGGCAAACTCACACAAAAATGCTGATTAGAAGGCTCAAACTAAAGATTTAGCTTGGTGTCTGTCATTTCCAGAGACAGCACCCTAAAATTAGGCTAGAAACACTGGTTAGCGGCTTTTAACAAAAAATGCCTCAACAGCCTTAAATAAGCCCTTTTCTGGATTTTGCACCTAAGTATAATGTAGCTACCGTCTGCAGCTAGCTGTAAAACTCGCAGCTAGCACACAACCAGACAGGGCTCGACAAGCCCTGCTTGATGAAATGATTACACATATCCAAGTTCAGCCTACACATAACAGGTTCCTGTCAAGCCCTGACAGCCCTAGATTGCGAAAACCTGCACCACAGTTCGTTGTGACAGTATGTCATATCCCTCGGGGTTTTGCATTCTAATTGGTGAGGTGTATCCAGATAGGGCTCCATTGAAAGAGGTAATGCTCTTGGAAAAATAGTAAAATTACTATTTGTTATCGTAACCTCCCATTTGATGGCGCTTTTTGCCTGGAGAGTATTTTCAATCATTTCACTGTGGGAGTATGCTTGCAGACCTAGTAATGCGCATTAAATGTCCCATTCCATTATCTATAATGGTGATGCTAGTATGTAGAGAAGTATGAACCATTTTTAGTATTTGGCTTGGTGGAGAGGTATATGTCCCTTATGATCATAAAAATGTGCAAAGACATGGCTGAAGTCACATGTGTAGAAAGCCTACTTAAAGCTGACGACTTTTAACTTAAAGACGTGCCTCCCAGTTATAAGATAATTACCATACTGCTTTTGATTTACTTGCAGTGGAGGAGATTTTCCATATTGTGAATTAATGTCGCCATATATAGCGCATCAGAGTAATATATTACCATGGGAATGGCAAAGGTTTTCCTGACTTTTACACACTGTTGCAATACCACTCATTTTATTTTTGAATGGTTGTAAGGTAAACGAACTGACGTTGTTTGTGAACGAAAATGCTGAATATATGGCCGATATCAGGTAGGTCGATGTACAGGATGTGTATGGGAGAGATCAAAGGGAGAAAGGGGAAGGGGCAAGTCATATTTACTCTCTACCTTTGAATTAAGTATTTTGGCCTTTTAGCTGTAATGTCATAACGCTACTTTGTGCGGAATGTCATACACTGGCCTTTTTAGTCTTTTAATGTTACTGCATTATTTATGTTTATCATAATATGCATTTGAAATTTCGCGTCTTTCTGGTACGGGCAATACGAATTTGGTATTTTTGCGACTGTAATTCATATTTTCACACATGTATTTATTGTGACATGAAAGGAAATTGTCAGGTATAACTTTTGAAAGTCGCTAATTACAACTTTCCACCTCCAAGAGTACGCGAAAGCTCCTATAATAAGCTGCAAGCCGGTGTATTATATACTTCCTTACCTAAATATCCCATTTTATGAAGTCATTTCAAATAAAACCGCTTTTTATACTCAAATTTCCGGACAATATCTTGACAATATGTTCAAAGAAAATAAACGTATTCAGGTTGTAACTATAGTGCATTGTGTATACAGTAAC
The DNA here is from genome assembly GCA_963942565.1 of Maea johnstoni. Lineage (NCBI taxonomy): Eukaryota > Metazoa > Annelida > Polychaeta > Spionida > Magelonidae > Maea > Maea johnstoni. Next base: position 41,532,246 of record OZ012695.1, on the reverse strand, counting down.
GTAAGCTGTGGAAAATTTAAATATTCAGCATGTAAAGGTATTCAATACAACAAGCTCAGCATAAGTGCTCGTTTAGTTCGACTACAACTGTGCAGGTTACATTAATGTTATAACATGACGAGTCCATAAGCTGGGAAAAGTCTTTATTAGAGAAAAGTTACTCTAAAAAAATGAAACTACTGAGACAGTATCAACGAATGCTCTTAAAAAAGACACGCGTCAACAGCAATAAGCGTTTAGGTCACCTAGCATGATAAAAACGGTAGATTATACTAGCACTCTAAAAAGGGAAATACGAGTTTTGCTTACAAATTTCATTTGATTTTAATATCTCTGCCTAGAGAGTCATTGACTCACATTGAGTCAGTAACTATCACCACATGACAACGATCTTAACACGTTTGGATTAGTTGTTCTCTCCTGCTCTGCCACAAAACGGAATGCCTGGACTTTTCTGTTTCCAAGTGTGCACTACAGCCCCAGCCAGCAGCCCACTTAACAGTAACAACTGAATACACCAGTACTTACTAGAAGAAATTGGAGATTTGGATTTTTGATGAATGTCAAATTCTCTACCATGAATGCAAAATTGTGACCAGTCAAAAGTACATACAGAATCAACACAATACTTTGGTTGGGCAGTGCATGTTTTAAACACATAATCACTATAATAGCGTACTTTACCAACCTGAGAGACTACATTTTCCACATGAGCAATAATGCTTGGACATCTAATTAAAAATTGCAATTGCTCTTAAAGAAAGTTTGAGGAAAAAAGCGCAAATTTGCAAAATTATAAACAGCATGTTTGTTTGCTGACTGGTTCCTGATTAGCGTTTTCTACGAACACCCTGAGGTACTCAGTTCCTAGCCTAACTATTACCAATGTCAAATTCATGACAAAAAAATAAAGGTTTATTGACAAAGGTCCAATAATGAGCAATCAATTCAAGGAAAGGAATGCTAAAATTTGACATACTAAAGCTAGCAAATGTGGTAACAGCATAAATGAGAACAACATCAATGATGCACTTTCAATACAGAAAAATAAAGCAATACATAAACATTCTAAATCAGCGTCAAAGTGGGTCAATTCAAAAAGTGATATTCTACTTCATAAATCAGAACTCCTAGCCGTTGGGTTATCAGGAATTCCTCCGCATGGTATTTCATACAGTTCATTCATACATGTTAGTAACACCATCACGTATATATTACAATTAGAAAAGAAGGGCAGATTATAAGTCTTATGACATTCAATGATCAAAAAGCCTTTCTGTGTCTTGACCATACCTAAACACAGACCCTTCATTAATGTCTCCATTTCCCCTCTAAACATTTAGTCAAAATCCCCAATCTTTCATCTGATAGATGGCTGATTTGGAATTTTGGATTTGGAATTCGTTTTTCGTCACATTTATGCCAGTTATGGCTAATTCGTGACTAGCCAGTAGTAGAGGAAACCGGAGTATCCGGCGAAAACCACCGCCTAACCCCAAGTCACTTGCAACTTTCCCACATGCCCAGGCAGGTATTGATAGATGGCTGAATGTGGCCATTAACGCACATCTCCAGTATATAATTATGTATTCACAATGTTTTCGCCTTACATAACTAGATAAACCGCGTATATCTATAAGTTTATAACAACACAAAGTTGTTTTATGAGCGTTTTGCATAAGAAGATAAACTTCATTATTTGTTATATCTTTACGTTGACCTCCTCCATACTTCCTTCCTTGTGAGAAACATCTTCACGCTGTCTGCAGTAGAGTATTTTTTTGGAGATGTTATAGATGATGAGATCAAGCAGTTCCAATATAGTGAGAACACTTCCCCCAAGTAACAATCCCATAAAGCCGCCAATCTCTCCTACAAAAACATTGTAACACATGTGATTACCTAAAGTGTATATCCATGTTACATATAAGCATGTCCGTTTATCTATATTCTAAAGTGGCAAGGTTTCCCCCACAGCAGAAACAACAGCTTCAACAACAACAAAAAAAAACAATATTGATACTAACAATATTAATACTTTTAGTAATAATAATAATAGTATTTTTTCATATTATTTTGATGATACTTTGCTTTTTTACTACAGATGTACTTTTACTACTACGTCTACTACTAGATCTGATAACAAGTCACATTCATAGTTGACATTTGTTGGATGGCAACAATGGCCTTTGCACTGTCCATAGAGTGTAACCTTCACATCTGAGCTTATTGAACACCGCATCCTCCTATAAAGGTGTTCAGAATCACATGGATTAAGACAATTCGATGTCATAATTACATATACTGTTTCATAACAAATGAGAATAATTCTAGTTATACTTCCCACTCCCACTTCATCATTAATCGTGTGTATAGAATGAGGTATTAGTGGTCCCTTTACCTAAGAGACTTCCCTCATCAAAGGCCGGGATTTGCGCCACAGCCTCATAAGTTAGTCGGGAGAAAAAGACATCAACCACCATGAAGTTCTTCCTACAAAAAGGATACATCTCATACAGTAATGTAAATAGGTATGATCATGGGATATCAATTTCTGCTGTCAGGCAGTATTAGTTGTTTGTATCATTGCTCACTGATTATAGATGAATTCAACTAGAATGACTGTTACATTACATAGATAAGCCCTACCGTAAAGCAGGGCTTCCTCTTAGAATATTAATTAGGAATGCTGATAAAGCAGTATAAAGTTTCCAAGTTCATTCAAATATGATGGAAATTCCAGATTTTATTTTTCTTAAAACACATACCAATTCATATTTTGTTTGCGAATGTGTTATCAAATTTTACTAGTTATTTGATAAATATTCATTTTAATTGTATTTCTAAAAATAACGTTAAGGTATAATGTTACTGAAGCAGTAGGGTAAATGTAGGACCATTTCAATACCTGACAAAATCCGCATTGAGTTCTGTGGATGCGAGGAATTTGGAGTATGACGTCAGACACTCCCTCAATGCCGAGCTAAGGTCCCGTTCGTAGAGCTGCAGTTTTGTACTAAAGTCATCCATGATTACCAGAGTTGGTTCAAAATATGCTTGTATATGTTCATCTAATTTCTGTTGCAATGCACTTTCGAAAGTGGTGCTTGCCTTGAAACTACCACTTGCTTCTTCTGTCATTTTTACTTCATAGACATTTGTATCAATCTTCAACAGAGGACGTTTCCGTATATCAAGTTGATTTATGTTCATAGTAAAGTTACCAGTGTTGAAATATTTCTCTAGACTAGCAACCATTTTAAATAAATTCAAATACAAAGCTGGCATCTCCTTTTGTAGATCCGAAATAGTATTTCTAAAAGGTTGGATTATCCTAGCATCAAGTGTATTTAGAAACACACTAATGCCTTCCTCCGCAACAGACACCCGTTCTTGGGAAAACTGTAATGCCAGGAATTCCTTTGTGATGCTGTTGCTTACGTATTTATCAAGTAAGTCTTTAATTAGTTGCTTGTGATGAAGAAGAGGTGCATATATTTCATCCAGATTAAAGTCCCCGAGTGACACAACTGGATGCTTATCCACATCAAATCTAGTGAATTCCTTTGATGTGATGTTTTCTTGGATTGATCGCATAGCATTGGGATATTCATTAAGACAGTCTAGATATGTGTTTATACTTGAATCATACATTTGTATGTATGACAAAAGCAATGACCTGTTCTCAGGAATTTCTTTTAAAAGATTCAAGTTGCTTGTTAACTGTTGTGACGCAGAACTACAAATCGTATTAGACTCCTGCTCTACTGAGGTTCTTACCGGCAAATATGTGGTGTCACTAAATGAATAAAGTCGTTTCTGTGGATCAGTTAGTGCAGTAGCAAGGATGTCATAACTCCTCACCTTGTATAATGCATAGTTAATTTTATGTATGATACCATTAAATGTGCCATCATTGTTGAAATTCGGAGAGTCTGTTACTGAGTCAATGGTGGAGTTAGAAACAGAACTGTTATTTGACTGGAAGAAGAGCCTGTAAGATGTCGCCAACCTTCTCAGTTCAGTTGTAAGAGTCATTCGTGGAGTGAGGAAAACATTGTCAAAGGCCTCAATCATTGCAGGGAGATTCCCAAACAAATGGGTATCTCTATCTCTTCTGAAGAAATCATTGAAAGTTGATATGGCATAAATAAGTTTAGAAAATGCAGATGCTTTGTTACTTTTGTCAGTGTATTTTTGCAGATATTTATAAATCTCCAAGTATGTAAGTTCAATTTTTTGTAAGAGGGCAATATCGGCAGCATATTTTTTTGGATTCACATGATTTTGTATGTTTAAGGCATGAAGGTATTTGTTGTGCATATCTGGGGGTCTGTCACTCATGATGTGGTCTAAACTTAGACTTGAGAGGGCTCCGTAAGATGCCACTGGCTCAAACAATGTGCTGTTGCACTGTTCTGTGCATTTGCAATTCCTGCTTACACTTTCAACTGCAACTAAACAATAAAACATCATATAAAATACCACTGGGGTCAAATATGGAAGAATATGGCCTCGATTTTAAGTGGATAGTTATTACTTATATAACTGTATATTACAAATCTATATTACAAAAACAGGAATGACCCTAAAATAAATGAGTTGCTACATATATTTACACAATGAAATAATCATCTAAAGTTGCCTTACACCATTTCTGAGTAACGTATATTGTATGTTTATTGCCTTAAACAGCTTCATTAATAAGAAAATAATCAGCACAAAAATGTTGCAAACACAGAACATAACTACAAGAGATTTAGGGAAACTCAAATTTGATGAACATAGGAATGTGCTTATGTCTAAAATATAAGTGCAGGTTCATAGCAAATACAATTGAAGACATTTAAAGACATAGTCAGGTATTCGACAGGTTGACAGTGGCATTTAAAACATAAAATCTATTTGAATTCATTTAAAATATACCCCGCAATAAGTCACCAGTAACGTCGTCAGTATAAGTGGCACCAACGTGGCACTTCCTTTTACAAATTACATTGTTTTCCACTTTGGCGCCACCTATATCGACGGCAGTACTGGTGACCCCCCTTTTCTATTTTAGATATTCAATGGGGACCTAACAATGAAAGCCTGTGCAAGGTTTGATGAAGTTCTTATTGCGGGTCATTTTTAAAATGGACTTTCAATTTTAGACGTGAAATTTGAAATTTTAGCGCTACATTTGCACCATCTATACGGACGGGATGACTGATGACCCCTTTTCTTATTTTGGATTCCCAAAAGGGATCGTGCAAGGATAACTTATGCAAAGTTTCATGGAATTCTTATTGCTAGGTATATTTTAAATGAGTTGAAATATATTGTATGTTGTAGATGCCACTGTCATATTCTCGAATACCTGACTATGCCTTTAATTTCCATATCAGTTGATTAAACACCTAGCAGCATCTGGTTAAAAAAACGTCTATGCATAACACATCATAATAAAAATAAGCCAGATATATCATTGGCCCAATGTAGCTGCATATCTAAGCTACATCAAACTGAGGAATCAGTGGCCTGTGGTCGCATCCACACCCAGAAAAATGGGCGACAATCATGTATCATGCCCAGTCTGCATGCACACATAGTGCAGGAAGTAAAAAACAGTAGGGTTCTATATCTAAGTTTCTTTGAGTTTTAAATCTGAATGAGCCCCCTTGTAGAAAAACAGACGATTACCTGATCCCTCTCATTTCCTGTAAAACTGTCAGACAAATAGAGTTATTCATTTACCAGCATACCTTATATAGGAGTCATGTTGTGAACCTTTAGGTTTCCACCTAGGACTTATCTATATATAGGACAAATATCTCAAACTGCATTGCTTAAACTAATGTTCTTAGCTCCACAAACAAGAAACCATCACATTATTAGAATTCAAATTAATTATGCGGTTAGCTTGTATAGCATGATGCTTAATTTGGTAAGGCACTTTATTAGTAGCAAATATATATTTAAGAACATGTGGATGTGCAAGGCACTAGTACATAAACTAACCACATAATGCATTCTAAGACTGCCGTTTCCTTATCCCCAAAATGGACTACCACATGTAGTTGATAAATGGCTCAGGCTCCTGGGCAGCACTTAAACTTCCTTATTATTGCTTGCTTTGGATAGTCCAATCAGCAATCAGGATTTGTACCATGTGACCGGTCATTAAATCCCCATAATGCCTTGTGACGCAGGGCATTAAATGTCACCTCATAATGCCCTGCAGAGCTTATTGTTTGTCTGCACACTATATATCACAAGATACTATCAATTAGACCACTAGTAACGTCGTATGCAGGGAAGCAATAATAAAAACCTTAATGACTGTTCACCAGGGCAGTATGTGTATTAATTGCGCACCTCCAGGCATCCTGACCAGACCTCGGGCCTTCGGCCCTCCGTCTGGCCAGGGTGCCTTCTGGTGCACATTAAATACACATAATGCCCCGGTGAACAGTCATTAAGGCTTTATTATTGATAAAAGTAAGTCAATCTTTTCAGATTGAAGATTAGCAATTACTTTATCATAATTTATATTTGGCTGAACAGCTCATAGATAAGAATAAAATAATTAGTTGTTTTCCCATTTGTGTAAACCAACATGTTACAATCACAAAAATGATAGTTTTCCTACCTTTCCCAATAAGAATGCAGTCCAAGTATTGTTGAATACTGCATACCTGTGGCGCACCTGATTAAGGTAAACAAAGCCGGTTATGTGTACATAATTTCATGATATACATCAGACATCATACATTAAGGTATATATTACACTTGTGTTAACGTATATATTGTTAAAGGCAAATAAAATGATATTTTGACCTGTCAAGTAACCAAGCATAATCCACATTTGTGATAATTACAGAGTATTCAAAAAGGTCTATTAGTATGCATTTCAAAGCTTGTCTTAACGTTAACAAGCACATTAACCAAAATCCGTAGAAGGGTTTTCAATTGAACAATCTAGAGGTTTGCGTTGCAATAATAGAAAACAAGTACGAATTTTACAATCATAACCTTTAATTATTCAACAGAGGGTTGACTACATGTTGTTTCTTAATGAAATAATTTGGCAAAAGTTTTATATAGGTACAATTATCAACAAAAAATGTGAGTAAATGAAATTCTTTTGATGATTATAAGTTATCAAATAAGGTTCCTCTCAGTGGCTGTTGTAAATGTTAATGCCCAAAACAGTTCTAGAGTGGCCTCTCGGGATAGGGAAGTTACTTGACTAAGTTGAGGAGAGAAAAAAAGTTTGTTTATAAATCATATAAAGAAGTACATGTCTGAGACAATTCAGGAGCATTCTCTCTGGATAGATGGAGTGACTTTGCTCAGAAGTGACTTTACTCAGATGAGGTGAGAAACAAAGATAGTGGCATAGGTGAGTATTACTTGGCTGGGGATGACCTGTCAGTTATCTTTACTCCATTTTTGGAAATCCTGTTTTGAGGACTGAAGTCTACTTAAAATAAACTTTATTCATGAAATTTATTTCAAATGGACTGGAAACAGGTTTCTGGAGTGATTATCTACTGAGGGCTGTGACAAGGATTAGGTGAGAAGTGGTATATATGTCTGAACCTTTTTATGTCGGTGTTTTATTATAGCATGCTACTTTCTGCCCTTGTAACTTGCCTCTGATAACACTTAATTCATAGAAGTTTATAAGAATTTGTGTTAGCCTAATATGCATCTAGCATTAAGCTTAAGAGCATTTATTTTTGCTTTTCTAAAAGCTGAGGATTAAGAAGTATCTGATCCGTCCAAAGGTACAGGTTCAGCCCTCATAGCACAGGGGTCTAAGGCGTTGCCACTGGTTTTGAATGTTTTCATGTGAAGTAGTGTTCTTCGCGGGCTACACCTTTTGGAACTGGCACAATAAAATGACTTTGGGCAAAATTCTACTCATATCCAAAGGTATAATCAAGGAACTTTGGAATTTCCTTTTCGTCACTCTTAGGTTAAGTCATGACTGGTAATATTGGTTGTAATGGAAGAAAAAGTGATCAGCAAAATCCCCCCCTAGGCCTAAGTAATAAACAATGGGGTAGATGAAAATGTCATTATTAACAACAATCGTTTGCTCTTACTTGTGTTGTATCCTGGCATGTGGGGTGCCCGGCAGCCGCAGTGCTCCAGCATCGTCTGTGTTTCACATTCTCGTTGGCACTTTGTTGACGAATAGGATTTATAATACTTCAGATCCTGAGATCCACACTCTCCCCATGGATCCCCTAGGCTGTCAACCTACAAGCATTGAATAATAATATAAAGAGTAAATATGGCATCACTTGGTATTCATAATTCATTTGTTTCCCAGTAATATTGTGTCTTCGAAAATAAACCTTCTATGTGATTAGTGTCTGATACATGTAATTAGCCAAGTCAAATGAACTCAACTATGTGAATTTGTTTATCCACTCATGCCTGATGCACATTATAAAAGGATATGTTTATGTAATATACAAGAATCAATGCCAAGAATTAAGTCAATGGCTCAATGGTGTGCAATAGGAGTTCAAACATCCTAGGGAGCCTAAGCAGATGTGGCACCTTGCTCGACTTATAAAGGAAGAGGTATGGGTGGTTTTGTCTATGGATAGCTTGCACCTAAGAGATCCCTATGTCCTCTTTGTGCCTGACGGCTCTGATCTTACTTTCTGTTTTCCTTTCACCTAGAACTATTATACACTGTCATTGTTATTCTACAATGACGAACGACCACCTTTTGATGAAATTGTATGGCAGTAAATGACCTCTATGTGCATATACAATCTCATTTATACACTACAAAGTCGGAAAAATAAACATAAATGTGGCTTGCATTGACCAAATATGGATTGGTGATAGTGTTTCTTATACAGATGAACTTGCTTAATACGGATGACTGTAGATCCTAAATGTATGTATGTATATTTATTGACTATGCATACGCATAAAAAACAATACAGAGTATATGATAGTAAATAATAATAATATTAATAATAACGGGAGTACAAAAGTAGAACCTATGTGACAAAATCATGGGTAGTGGGCATGCAAAACATAAGGCCCCTTTTAGAATATCCATTTGGAGACTGCCTGACAAACTAAATCAGCAGTTACTTGTAATTAATAAACGGGAAAAATGTAACACAACACAAAGACATAAGCTGGAGTACATGGCCAGAAAGACCGACAAGGGTCCTCAAGAACAAAGGATTACCCAGCATACAAGAGCCTGAAGGACTTAACGTAAACAAAACATAGGGTTAGTTAAAGTTAACAAATTACGAGACTAAGGCCATAGACCACACAGACTAGTGCCAGGTAAGGACTCTAAGGACATACCCAGCGAAAAAATTGTCTGCTCGGCTAAACCAAGGAACAAAAACAGTCCATATGATAAGAGCACAGTCCTTAAACATAGCATGGGTCGGGGTCCGTTTATCGGCCAGATTACGGTAAAGCAGGTTACTTAGCCTATGCCTTCCCTCAGTCTCTCATTGTACATATCAGTAATATGAGTGGCTGAGATATACCAGAACTTGATCATTTGATCAGCGCTAAAACCTTGAACCGACCAGCCTAATAATACCAACAAAATGTCACCTTGAGCAGCAATAATTGCCTGACCACTTCCATCATTTATACCAGCCATCTGTTCAAACATACTGCTCCGAAGAGCTTGCCACTTGGGGCACTCCATGAAGAAGTGCCTAGCATCCTCAGGGGCCGCCAAGTTGCAGGATGTACAAAACCTCTCAGCAATTGGGCAGCCCTTGACGTGCACGTCATCCGTTCTCAGCATACTAGAGTGTGACACTATTTTGACCATTGTTTCACAGCGTTTCAACATACAATAATCAACATTAACAATTTCCCACCAAACCAGGCAGTTAGGCTGGTCACACTGCACCCGTCAGCAAATCTAAATTACGGTAACATCTACTATTCACACTCCACACACACACATCCAAACTCCTGTCGCGAACAGTCAAAACCTTGATTATGCATATCAAGCACAAACTGCTAGGAGTGTACGTTTCAAAAATCAAGACGGAATAGTGACCCATCGACTTTATATTTATAACCCCCCATATCTCCCCTCTTTCCCTAAACCTCCAACCACATCTAGCTGTCTATTTAAGTGTTTGTCCTCTTCGTTTATCGTGGGAGAGGACATTATTTCTGCTTTCTGTGGCAATGACTTGGGTGCGCCGTATCATTTGATAGGGCGCGCTCATTTCATGATCAGCAATCCGGATTATATCATGGTCTTAGACCTTGAAAGGTTAAGAGCGTATCCCAAAAATTGTCTGGTTTAGGCCAGGTACACAGGTAAAAGTTCACGAGCCCATGTCCAAACAAGCCCGTAACGGGCCCGTTTTCTGATCCCTTAATAAATCGACATTACACAGCTTGAAAACATGTAAAGGTCCCATTATTTTAAATATTTTCACAGGTTCTGAGCCCATTACGGGCCCATTACGGACCCATCAAAATAACGGGCCCCTTTGGACCCGTCTATTTTTACCTGTGTACGAAGGAAATGTCCATAATAAGCACTAAAATGTGCATGTAAATCCGAAAATCCCTACCAAAATGTTAAATAAACAATACGGAAACACCCACTTATACCTACCTGAGTCATTTTGATAGCGACTAAAGAATGCATTCCTGGGGGCATAGCAAAGCCAAGATCTTTCACCATTGGTAGTTCATCCTGTGCACTCAGGTAAACCTGAAACACACACTTATATATATATATATATATATATATATATATATATATATATATATATATATATATATATATATATATATATATATATATATATATATATATATATATATATAAACATGTATATATATATATATATATATATATATATATATATATATATATATATATATATATATATATATGTATATATATATAAATATATACATCCATCCATATATACATACATAAGTTATAAGATATATGACACTATGCTTACTAAAATTCATGGAAACAAGACTAGCATTTCACAAAACATCGAATATACTATGAAAGAATCATACCTTTATTCCAGAATCTGAATAAGAACCTAACATGTAATCATATTCCTCCACATTGATGACAAGACTGAGGCCATATGTTGATCCTGTAATAAAAAGACACACAATGTTCAGTACATGTATCTGTCAATGGCAGATATTCTATCGAATTATCAACATCAAGATAAATCCCATGAATAACATACACTTCTGACTTTTTTTCCAGCAAGAAAGACATCATACAAAACCACGCAACCACTTTTCACTTGTTTTCGTAGGAGGAAAGACAACCCCTCGAAAAGGCAACTTTCATTCTAATCTATGTGGGACATCGGAGATGGGAATGCTACGACTAACAGTAAAGAATTTGATGTCCTTATTGTATGACATATGATATAGTTGGTATAACTACTAACATTACCGTATATAATTCAGAAGATCTACAAGGTGTGTTGTGGGTGCCGAAATCCTAGATATATGGCAGTTTATCAAATGTGTAAGAACCCGTAAGATATGTCAGAATGTAATGTGAACCATACCAGTTTTAGAAGTGGTGAGTGGGGTTTGACCAGCGTTAAACGTGTAACAGACACCATAGTCCCGTCACTGTCTGAGTAAAATTCTTAGGAGAACATGGTTCACCACTCCAGGTGCATCTGATAAGAAAGGTCAAAACATAAAATAAGAAAATTGTGATCAATGATTATAAATCACCATTTGAACCAATTTTTAGAATGTGAATATTGGACATTTAGTTGAAATTTAGTTGAAGTTAACATTTGATAATAAGTTTCTACTACGCAACTTTCACGTGCAGGAAACATGCCTTTTAGGCGTCTATCAACTTTACAAATAGTTGGGTCAATTTAAATGAGTTTAAAAATGTATTTCCTTTTAAGGACTAATTAACATAATGATGACCATTCATGTGGATGCATTTACCGCAATATCGTTGTCCTTACTTGGCTATAACTTCAGTCTTTGCGATTAAATCTGCTTAGATAATGCACTTGTTGAGAAGATGATTTGATTGGTTATGAGCGTGTATAAGACATCCTCTTTTAAAACAACTTTTTGACAACACTCTTTGGAATGCATTGTTATTCTGATAGTTCATATGACAAACCATATTGCAAAAACTACACCTCTTACCTGTAGATCAGGTCTTCCTTTTGGTGAGCTGTCTTTATCAGTATTGATGTCAAATTCAGACCTGCAAATATTC
>OZ012695.1:41452117-41517296 GCA_963942565.1 Maea johnstoni | reverse complement strand
ATATATATAATATATATATATATATATATATATATATATATATATATATATATATATATATATATATTTATATATATATATATATACATATATGTATATATATATTATATATACATATATATATATGTAAATATATATATATATATATATATATATATATATATATATATATATATATATATATATATATATATATATATATATATATAATATATATATATGTATATATATATATATGTATATATATGTTGCAGCCCAACTTCCGATCGAGCCCATCTTAAGATGGGCCAAGCCCAACTTCCGATCGGAAGTTGGGCTGGATTTTGCTGGCCCATCTTAAAATGGGCTACCCAACTTCCGATGACCCAGATAATACAGCAGCCCAGCCCAACTTCCGATGGCACTGATTTTTTATTAAGTGTTCATCTAGAAGTTTATAGCCTTGTTGGAATATTTGTTTATTGAATAAGATGTGAATTTCATGAGACAAATTACTTGCATTGTATTGTTAAATCTTTACTTAAACACTACTGAATACTTCTGATTATGCTGAAATTTGAATATAAGTTGATTACAGATTGTCTCCTCTGCTTTTGTAAAAAAGACTAGAAAAACAAAACAAAGAAATAAATATTCAAACACAACAGATTAATTTACACGTGTAATGTTTCCTATGGTGCTGGATTCCAGCACCTGTTAATTGCAATCCTTGATTGATTACATTCTTTTCTGGCTTTTAGAATGAGTTGAAAAAGTTGTATATGCCCTACAATTTTTTACCTGTCTAACAAAATATAAGTATCTATTACATTATTTATAATAGATGTCTGTAAAAGTATAAATATTTCATAATAATTAGCCAATTAAGGTAACATGGTACATCTATATTACTTTTCTTTATCTACATTCAGGATGAAGGGCTTCTTTCTGACACATCTTAATAAAGGTCTCAATTTAAAAAGTTCAACGACCAGTTTTCTGATATACTCATTGCTCTTCAATATTTAACAAAAAAGGTTTAAAAAATAATTCAAACTAAAACATAAATATTTGTCTCTTCCCTCTTTTACTATTGACTACCAACTGCTTCATCCAAAGTATAGAGTTGGCCAATCCAAGTTGGCCAGATCATAATGTCTAAATCTTACTAAATTTGGATCTGCCAAAATTTAATATATGTGTCGTTTAGGTACACATACCAATTCAATCTGCATACACCTTATCTCATATCAATTACATCTTGAACCATGTATGTTCATTTCTTACTACCTCACCTCATCTAGATACTATAAGTGCCCTGCTCTGATGAATCTTGATAAAGGACACAATGTTTTTGTAAATTCTGACAAGTTTTTTGTCTAGTTCTACCTTGGATTAAGTCTTCTAAGGTTCTACTGTCCTGCCAGTCACATGAACCTCCTCGATTAATGCATTTACACTTATATTGGGACCCACATGATTATATAATTATGTCAAGGATTTGCAAGAATACCTAAAAATACTGATAAAAAAGCTTAAAAGACAAGAAAAAATTCCCTTTTCCCTTTTTGAGTCATTAGAAAAATACCATTGCTATTCCTTCATTTAAATTGTAAATGATTCATCATCTAGCTTATGTAATGTAAGAGCACACAACCCATCAATAACAAAGATAGTATTGTGCAAATTATCTAACTGAATTAACTTTGAATTACATTAAATCTGAAAAAGCTTAAAATTCCATATATATGACTCTTTAATTTGTTGTAAAAACATGATTCTTTTATTTCGTTTTTCTGCTTACAATCAGCAATAATGTTTTGAGTAATCAGGTTATTCTAGCTACTCATTTCAATTTATTTCTTGGACTAATATTATCTTGTAATTTAAAGTGGATGCCCTATGAAAGAGTTGAAAATTCCATATCTATAAGAGTGCAAAAATTCATATGAACATTCATGAAGGGTTACATCCTGGTATTTATAATGATCGGAAGTTGGGCCAAGCCCATCTTAAGATGGGTCAGCCCAACTTCAAAGGACCTACATCCTGGTATCTAGAGATCGGAAGTTGGGCCAAGCCCATCTTAAGATGGGCCAGCCCAACTTCAAATGACCTACATCCTGGTATCTAAAGATCGGAAGTTGGGCCAAGCCCATCTTAAGATGGGCTAGGGGTCATCGTAAGTTGGGCCAAGCCCATCTTAAGATGGGCTACCCAACTTCCGATCGTAAGTTGGGCCAAGCCCATCTTAAGATGGGCCAGGATCGGAAGTTGGGCTGCAACATATATATATATATATATATATATATATATATATATATATATATATATATATATATATTATATATATATATATATATGTATATATATCTACATATGTAAATTTGTAAGTGCGTACGTACATACGTCAGAAGTTAGATAGTTAGGTAAATAGATAGATAGACAGATTGATAAATATAGATAGATAGGTAGATAGATATACATGATGTACATTGCGATTGTTCTTACTGCAAAAAGTGGTAACGTTTTATATGCTTTCACGTTTTTTTCCTGCAACTTTGCAGCTTGTACTGATAGCCAATTCCGATGTGCTAACACAATGTGTATTTCCACGTGGCTTCTCTGTGATGGCTCCAATGACTGTGGTGATAACTCGGATGAAACAATCATTTGTGGTAAGTCACCACAGAATTAGCACTACGCACTAGCACTCGATAAAAAGGGTTCATAGCACAGCAAGAATGCTGGCCCAAGACTTTTTCTTAAAACGTTTTGAAATAGTTATATAGGTGTAATTGTTTACTGGCGTTAAGTAAACCACATATTCCACTTCTGAATTCCAAATTATTATAACAAGATCTGCCATTTTCTCAGAGTAATGTGTTATAGTGAGATTTGTGTGATGTGGATCGTGACTCCTCTGGCTTTATGGTGTTAAAATAATGCACAATTAATGGAGATCATCACGAACAGAATCTATTGAAATTGTTTTTTACAAATAATCCAACGCATTTCAGTTACAATCGTTGCCTACGATGATTTCATTGAAAAAAAATCTAAATTAATTTCATATCTTGCCAAACAATGTGTTGCAAAACATTTTTTTTTCTTCATCGAAATACCGTTTTGACGAAATATAGCCCTTTCCACATGATTTTCAAATGATTGAATTATTTAGCAAAACATGTTTCTATCCATAGACAAAAGGAGGATGTTCAATGTGACAATGGTACCAACGAAAGAACAATTCGTAAGATTGAAGAGTTAAGCAACGATGATGATGACTCTGCTGGCGTAGTTAAGGGAAAAACACAGGCTACTCGTAACATGACTGGTGAGTAAAAACAGTAATTAGGCTCGTGTTATAAATCTTTAATTAATTTTCTTTCCCTCAGCTTTTCTGTTATATTGCAGCTATATCATGACTAGTTGGTTAAAAGAACAGAATGGAGTTAACTAGGGATCCAAACGAAAACCACTCCCTAACCACAAGTTACTTGCAACTTTCTTACTAACCCTGAGAAGGATTTGAACACGGACTGTGGTGAGAGACATCAAACCCCTAGTGGCAACACATTACATCTCTCCGCTACCAGCTACCAGGGCATACCCAATGGACTAAAGTATGAGCGTGTGGAGGAACAAACTGTAGAGATGATACATACCTCATTCCTGTCTCTACAATTGCCTGAAAAATCCATCAACCAAATTTCCATACATCCCGGTCACTGCTGTTAAAAGGAGTGATAGCAGACTCTTAGTCGAGCCATGCTTCATCATATTAATCAAGAGTTAAAACTACAGCTCTTTAGGTTACAAATGGATTGCTCTGATACATTTGAAAGTAACTAAAAAATTCAGCGAGATCAATCAACAGTTAAGCGTTATTTAGATTTTGCTCAATCCCACGAGCAGTCAATAAACATACAAATACAAATACAAAAGTCCCGAGGGACAATGGGTCAACGCTACCGACAGGTGTTGACATTCCAGAACATATTCACTAAACAACTGAATATTTGCAGGTCTGAATTTGACATCAATACTGATAAAGACAGCTCACCAAAAGGAAGACTTGATCTACAGGTAAGAGGTGTAGTTTTTGCAATATGGTTTGACATATGAACTATCAGAATAACAATGCTTTCCAAAGAGTGAAAACATTGTCAAAAAGTTGTTTTAAAAGAGGATGTCTTATACATGCTCATAACCAATCAAATCATCTTCTCAACAGGTGCATTATTTATGCAGATCTAATCGCATAGACTGAAGTTATAGCCAAGTAAGGACAAAGATAGTGCGGTAAATGCATCCACATGAATGGTCATCATGATGTTAATTAGTCCTTAAAAGGAAATACATTTTTAAGCTCATTTAAATTGACCAAACTATTTGTAAAGTTGATAGATGCCTAAAAGCATGTTTCCTGCACGTGGAAAGTTGCGTAGTAGAAACATTATCAAATATTAACTTTAACTAAATTTCAACTAAAGGTCCAATTTTCACATTCTTAAGATTGGTTCCAATGGTGATTTGTAATTATTGATCACAATTTTCTTATTTCATGTTTTGATCTTTCTTATCAGATGCACCTGGAGTGGTGAGCCATGTTCTCCTAAGAATTTTACTCAGACAGTGGCGGATTATGGTGTCTGTTACACGTTTAACGCTGGTCAAACCCCACTCACCACTTCTAAAACTGGTATGGTTCACAATACATTCTGACATATCTTACGGGTTCTAACACATTTGATAAACTGCCATATGTCTAGGATTTCGGCACCCACAACACACCTTGTATATCTTCTAAATGATATACGGAAATGTTAGTAGTTATACCAACTATATCATATGTCATACAGTGAGGACATCAAATTCTTTACTGTTAGTCGTAGCATTCTCATCTCCGATGTCCCACATAGATTAGTATTAAAGTTGCCTTTTCGAGGGGTTGTCTCTCCTCCTACGAAAACAAGTGAAAAGTGGTTGCGTGGTTTTGTAAGATGTCTTTCTTGCTGGAAAAAAGTCAGAAATGTATGTTATTCATGGGATTTATCATGATGTTGATAATTCGATAGAATATCTGCCAATGACAGATACATGTACTAAACATTGTGTCTTTTTATTACAGGATCAACATATGGCCTCAGTCTTGTCATCAATGTGGAGGAATATGACTACATGTTAGGTTCTTATTCAGATTCTGGAATAAAGGTATGATTCCCTCATAGTATATTCGATGTTTTGTGAAATGCTAGTCCTGTTCTCAAGAATTTTAGTAAGCAGAGTGTCATATATTTTATAACTTATGTATGTATATATGGATGGATGGATGTATATATATATATATATATATATATATATATATATATATATATATATATATATATATATATATATATATATATATATATATATATATATATATATATTTGTATATATATATATATATATATATATATATATATATATATATATATATATATATATATATATATATATATATATATATATATATATATATATCTAAGTGTGTGTTTCAGGTTTACCTGAGTGCACAGGATGAACTACCAATGGTGAAAGATCTTGGCTTTGCTATGCCCCCAGGAATGCATTCTTTAGTCGCTATCAAAATGACTCAGGTAGGTATAAGTGGGTGTTTCCGTATTGTTTATTTAACATTTTGGTAGGGATTTTCGGATTTACCGTAAAGATTTCAACGGCCCGGTCCCTCCCAATAAATTTACATGCACATTTCAGTGCTTATTATGGACAATTTACTTCGTACACTGGTAAAAATTGACGGGTCCAGAGGGACCCATTATTTTGACGGGTCCGTAATGGGCCCGTAACGGGCTCAGAACCTGTAAAAATATTAAAAATGATGGGT
Source organism: Maea johnstoni (assembly GCA_963942565.1). Classification (NCBI taxonomy): domain Eukaryota; kingdom Metazoa; phylum Annelida; class Polychaeta; order Spionida; family Magelonidae; genus Maea; species Maea johnstoni. The sequence continues at coordinate 41,511,424 of OZ012695.1, read as the reverse complement.
CACTATTCTGTCTTGATTTTTGAAACATACACTCCTTGCTGTTCGTGCTTGTTATGCATAATCCAAGTTTGACTGTTCGCGACAGGCATTTAGGATCTACAACCATCCGTATTAAGCAAGTTCATCTGTATAAGAAACACTATCACCAATCCTTATTTTGTTCAATGCAAGCCACATTTATGTTTATTTTTCCGACTTTGTAGTGTATAAATGAGATTGTATAGGCACATAGAGGTCATTTACTGCCATACAATTTCATCAAAAGGTGGTCGTTTGTCATTGTAGAATAACAATGACAGTGTATAATAGTTCTAGGTGAAAGGAAAACAGAGAGTAAGATCAGAGCCGTCAGGCACAAAGAGGACATAGGGATCTCTTAGGTGCAAGCTATCCATAGACAAAACCACCCATACCTCTTCCTTTATAAGTCGAGCAAGGTGCCACATCTGCTTAGGCTCCCGTGGATGTTTGAGCTCCTATTGCACACCATTGAGCCATTGACTTAACTCTTGGCATTGATTCTTGTATATTACATAAACATATCCTTTTATAATGTGCATCAGGCATGAGTGGATAAACAAATTCACATAGTTGAGTTCATTTGACTTGGCTAATTACATGTATCAGACACTAATCAAATAGAAGGTTTATTTTCGAAGACACACTCTTACTGGGAAACAAATGAATTATGAATACCAAGTGATGCCATATTTACTCTTTATATTATTATTCAATGCTTGTAGGTTGACAGCCTAGGGGATCCATGGGGAGAGTGTGGATCTCAGGATCTGAAGTATTATAAATCCTATTCGTCAACAAAGTGCCAACGAGAATGTGAAACACAGACGATGCTGGAGCACTGTGGCTGCCGGGCACCCCACATGCCAGGATACAACACAAGTAAGAGCAAACGATTGTTGTTAATAATGACGTTATTTTTTTCATCTACCACATTGTTTATTACTTAGGCCTAGGCGGGGATTTTGCTGGTCACTTTTTCTTCCATTACAACCAATATTACCAGTCATGACTTAACCTAAGAGTGACGAAAATGAAATTCCAAAGTTCCTTGATTATACCTTTGGATATGAGTAGAATTTTGCCCAAAGTCATTGTATTGTGGCATTTCCAAAAGGTGTAGCCTAGAAAGAACACTACTTCACATGAAAACATTCAAAACCAGTGACAACGCCTTAGACCCCTGTGCTACGAGGGCTGAATCTGTACCTTTAGACGGATCAGATACTTCTTAATCCTCAGCTTTTAGAAAAGCAAAAATAAATGCTCTTAAGCTTAATGCTAGATGCATATTAGGTTAACACAAATTCGTATTAACTTCTATGAATAAAGTGTTATCAGAGACAAGTTACAAGGGCAGAAAGTAGCATACTATAATAAAACACCAACATAAAAAGGTTCAGACGTACATACCACTTCTCACCTGATCCGTGTCACAGCCCTCAGTAGATAATCACTCCAGAAACCTGTTTCCAGTCCATTTGAAATAAATTCCATGAAATAAAGGTTATTTTAAGTAGACTTCAGTCCTCAAAACCGGATTTCCAAAAATGGAGTAAAGATAACTGACAGGTCATCCCCAGCCAAGTAATAATCACCTATGCCACTATCTTTGTTTCTCTCCTCATCTGAGTAAAGTCACTTCTGAGCAAAGTCACTCCATCTATCCAGAGAGCATGCTCCTGAATTGTCTCAGACATGTACTTCTTTATGTGACTTATAAACAAACTTTGTTTCTCTCCTCAACTGAGTCAAGTAACTTCACATATCCCGAGAGGCCACTCTAGAACTGTTTCGGGCATTAACATTTACAACAGCCACTGAAAGGAATCTTATTTGATAACTTATAATCATCAAAAGAATTGCATTTACTCACATTTTTTGTTGATAATTGTACCTATATAAAACTTCTGGCAGATTATTTCATTAAGAAACAACATATAGTCAACCCCCTGTTGAATAACTAAAGGTTATGATTGTAAAATTCGTACTTGTTTTCTATTATTGCAACGCAAACCTCTAGATTGTTGAATTGAAAACCCTTCTACGAATTTTGGTTAACGTGCTTGTTAAGACAAACTTTGAAATGCATACTAATAGACCTTTTTGAATTATCACAAATGTAGATTATGCTTAGTTACTTGACAGGTCAAAATATCATTTTATTTGCCTTTAACAATATATACGTTAACACAAGTGTAATATATACCTTAATGTATGATGTCTGATGTATATCATGAAATTATGTACACATCACCGGCTATGTTTACCTTAATCAGGTGCGCCACAGGTATGCAGTATTCAACAATACTTGGACTGCATTCTTATTGGGAAAGGTAGGAAAACTATCATTTTTGTGAGTGTAACATGTTGGTTTACACAAATGGGAAAACAACTAATTATTTTATTCTTATCTATGAGCTGTTCAGCCAAACATAAATTATAAAAAAGTAATTGCTAATCTTCAATCTGAAAAATTGACTTACTTTTATCAATAAGTAAGTTTAAGTGCTGCCCAGGAGCCTGAGCCATTTATCAACTACATGTGGTAGTCCATTTTTGGGATAAGGAAACGGAAGTCTTAGAAGGCATTATGTGGTTAGTTTATGTACTAGTGCCTTGCACATCCACATGTTCTTAAATATATATTTGCTACTAATAAAGTGCCTTACCAAATTAAGCATCATGCTATACAAGCTAACCGCATAATTAATTTGAATTCGAATAATGTGATGGTTTCTTGTTTGTGGAGCTAAGAACATTAGTTTAATCAATGCAGTTTGAGATATTTGTCCTATATATAGATAAATCCTAGGTGGAAACATAAAGGTTCAAGACATGACTCCTATATTAGGTATGCTGGTAAATGAATAACTCTATATGTCTGACAGTTTTACAGGAAATGAGAGGGGTCAGGTAATCGTCTGTTTTTCTACAAGGGGGCTCAATCAGACTTAAAACCCAAAGAAACTTAGACATAGAACTCTACTGTTTTTTACTTCCTGCACTACGTGTGCATGCAGAATGGGCATGATACATGATTGTCGCCCATTTTTCTGGGTGTGGATGCGACCACAGGCCACTGATTCCTCAGTTTGATGTAGCTTAGATATGCAGCTACATTGGGGCAATGATATATCTGGCTTATTTCTATTATGATGTGTTATACATGGACGTTTTTTTAACCAGATGCTGCTAGGTGTTTAATCAACTGATATGGAAATTAAAGGCATAGTCGGGTATTCGAGAATCTGACAGTGGCATCTACAACATACAATATATTTCAACTCATTTAAAATATACCTAGCAATAAGAATTCCATGAAACTGCATAAGCTATCCTTGCAGGATCCCTTTTGGAAATCCAAAATAAAAAAGGGGGTCATCAGTCATCCCGTCCATATAGATGGCGCCAATGTAGCGCTAAAATTTCAAATTTCACGTCTTAAATTGAAAGTCCATTTAAAAAATGACCCGCAATAAGAAATTCATCAAACCTTGCACAGGCTTTTATTGTTAGGTCCCCTTTGAATATCCAAAATAGAAAAGGGGGGTCACCAGTACTGCCGTCGAAATAGGTGGCACCAAAGTCGAAAACAATGTAATTCGCAAACGGAAGTGCCACGTTGGTGCCACCTATACTGACGGCGTTACTGGTGACTTATTGCGGGGTATATTTTAAATGAATTCAAATAGATTTTATGTTTTAGATGCCACTGTCAGCCTGTCGAATACCCGACTATGTCTTTAAATGTCTTCAATTGTATTTGCTATGAACCTGCACTTATATTTTAAACATAGGGACATTCTTATGTTCATCAAATTTGAGTTTCCCTAAATCTCTTGTAGTTATGTTGTGTTTGCAACATTTTTGTGCTGATTATTTTCTTATTAATGAAGCTGTTTTAGGCAATAAATATACAATATACGTTACTCAGAAATGATGAAGGGCAACTATAGATGATTATTTCATTGTGTAAATATATGTAGTAACTCATTTATTTTAGGGTCATTCCTCTTTTTGTAATATAATTTTGTAATATACAGTTATATAAGTAATAACTATCAACTTAAAATCGAGGCCATATTCTTAGATATTTGACCCCAGTGGTATGTTATATGATGTTTTATTGTTTATTTTCAGTTGTAAGTGCAAGCAGGAATTGCAAATGCACAGAACAGTGCAACAGCACATTGTTTGAGCCAGTGGCATCTTACGGAGCCCTCTCAAGTCTAAGTTTAGACCACATTATGAGTGACAGACCCCCAGATATGCACAACAAATACCTTCATGCCTTAAACATACAAAATCATGTCAATCCAAAAAAATATGCTGCCGATATTGCCCTCTTACAAAAAATTGAACTTACATACTTGGAGATTTATAAATATCTGCAAAAATACACTGCCAAAAGTAACAAAGCATCTGCATTCTCTAAACTTATTTATACCATATCAACTTTCAATGATTTCTTCAGAAGAGATAGAGATACCCATTTGTTTGGGAATCTCCCTGCAATGATTGAGGCCTTTGACAATGTTTTCCTCGCTCCACGAATGACTCTTACAACTGAACTGAGAAGGGTGTCGACATCTTACAGGCTCTTCTTCCAGTCAAATAACAGTTCTGTTTCTAACTCCACCATTGACTCAGTAACAGACTCTCCGAATTTCAACAATGATGGCACATTTAATGGTATCATACATAAAATTAACTATGCATTATACAAGGTGAGGAGTTATGACATCCTTGCTACTGCACTAACTGATCCACAGAAACGACTTTATTCATTTAGTGACACCACATATTTGCCGGTAAGAACCTCAGTAGAGCAGGAGTCTAATACGATTTGTAGTTCTGCGTCACAACAGTTAACAAGCAACTTGAATCTTTTAAAAGAAATTCCTGAGAACAGGTCATTGCTTTTGTCATACATACACATGTATGATTTAAGTATAAACACATATCTAGACTGTCTTAATGAATATCCCAATGCTATGCGATCAATCCAAGAAAACATCACATCAAAGGAATTCACTAGATTTGATGTGGATAAGCATCCAGTTGTGTCACTCGGGGACTTTAATCTGGATGAAATATATGCACCTCTTCTTCATCACAAGCAACTAATTAAAGACTTACTTGATAAATACGTAAGCAACAGCATCACAAAGGAATTCCTGGCATTACAGTTTTCCCAAGAACGGGTGTCTGTTGCGGAGGAAGGCATTAGTGTGTTTCTAAATACACTTGATGCTAGGATAATCCAACCTTTTAGAAATACTATTTCGGATCTACAAAAGGAGATGCCAGCTTTGTATTTGAATTTATTTAAAATGGTTGCTAGTCTAGAGAAATACTTCAACACTGGTAACTTTACTAAGAACATAAATCAACTTGATATATGGAAACGTCCTCTGTTGAAGATTGATACAAATGTCTATGAAGTAAAAATGACAGAAGAAGCAAGTGGTAGTTTCAAGGCAAGCACCACTTTCGAAAGTGCATTGCAACAGAAATTAGATGAACATGTACAAGCATATTTTGAACCAACTCTGGTAATCATGGATGACTTTAGTACAAAACTGCAGCTCTACGAACGGGACCTTAGCTCGGCATTGAGGGAGTGTCTGACGTCATACTCCAAATTCCTTGAATCCACAGAACTCAATGCGGATTTTGTCAGGTATTGAAATGGTCCTACATTTACCCTACTGCTTCAGTAACATTATACCTTAACGTTATTTTTAGAAATACAATTAAAATGAATATTCATCAAATAACTAGTAAAATTTGATAACACATTCGCAAACAAAATATGAATTGGTATGTGTTTTAAGAAAAATAAAATCTGGAATTTCCATCATATTTGAATGAACCTGGAAACTTTATACTGCTTTATCAGCATTCCTAATTAATATTCTAAGAGGAAGCCCTACTTTACGGTAGGGCTTATCTATGTAATGTAACAGTCATTCTAGTTGAATTCATCTATAATCAGTGAGCAATGATACAAACAACTAATACTGCCTGACAGCAGAAATTGATATCCCATGATCATACCTATTTACATTACTGTATGAGATGTATCCTTTTTGTAGGAAGAACTTCATGGTGGTTGATGTCTTTTTCTCCCGACTAACTTATGAGGCTGTGGCGCAAATCCCGGCCTTTGATGAGGGAAGTCTCTTAGGTAAAGGGACCACTAATACCTCATTCTATACTCACGATTAATGATGAAGTGGGAGTGGGAAGTATAATAACAAGAATTATTCTCACTTGTTATGAAACAGTATATGTAATTATGACATCGAATTGTCTTAATCCATGTGATTCTGAACACCTTTATAGGAGGATGCGATGTTCAATAAGCTCAGATGTGAAAGTTACACTCTATGGACAGTGCAAAGGCCATTGTTGCCATCCAACAAATGTCAACTATGAATGTGACTTGTTATCAGATCTAGTAGTAGACGTAGTAGTAGAAGTACATCTGTAGTAAAAAAGCAAAGTATCATCAAAATAATATGAAAAAATACTATTATTATTATTACTAAAAGTATTAATATTATTAATATTGTTAGTATCAATATTGTTTTTTTGTTGTTGAAGCTGTTGTTTCTGCTGTGGGGGAAACCTTGCCACTTTAGAATATAGATAAACGGACATGCTTATATGTAACATGGATATACACTTTAGGTAATCACATGTGTTACAATGTTTTTGTAGGAGAGATTGGCGGCTTTATGGGATTGTTACTTGGGGGAAGTGTTCTCACTATATTGGAACTGCTTGATCTCATCATCTATAACATCTCCAAAAAAATACTCTACTGCAGACAGCGTGAAGATGTTTCTCACAAGGAAGGAAGTATGGAGGAGGTCAACGTAAAGATATAACAAATAATGAAGTTTATCTTCTTATGCAAAACGCTCATAAAACAACTTTGTGTTGTTATAAACGTAAAGATATACGCGGTTTATCTAGTTATGTAAGGGGAAAACATTGTGAATACATAATTATATACTGGAGATGTGCGTTAATGGCCACATTCAGCCATCTATCAATACCTGCCTGGGCATGTGGGAAAGTTGCAAGTGACTTGGGATTAGGCGGTGGTTTTCGCCGGGTACTCCGGTTTACTCAATTACTGGCTAGTCACGAATTAGCCATAATTGGCATAAATGTGACAAAAAACGAAATTCCAAATCCAAAATTCCAAATCAACCATCTATCAGATGCAAGGTTGGAGAATTTGACTAAATGTTTAGAGGGGAAATGGAGACATTAATGAAGGGTCTGTGTTTAGGTATGGTCAAGACACAGAAAGGCTTTTTGATCATTGAATGTCATAAGACTTATAATCTGCCCTTCTTTTCTAATTGTAATGTATACGTGATGGTGTTACTAACATGTATGAATGAACTGTATGAAATACCATGCGGAGGAATTCCTGATAACCCAACGGCTAGGATTTCTGATTTATGAAGTAGAATATCACGTTCCGAATTGACCCACTTTGACGCTAATTTAGAATGTTTATGTATTGTTTTATTTTTCTGTATTGAAAGTGCATCATTGATGTTGTTCTCATTTATCCTGTTACCACATTTGCTAGCTTTAGTATGTCTAATTTTAGCATTCCTTTCCTTGAATTGATTGCTCATTATTGGACCTTTGTCAATAAACCTTTATTTTTTTGTCATGAATTTGACATTGGTAATAGTTAGGCTAGGAACTGAGTACCTCAGAGTGTTCGTCGAAAACGATAATCAGGAACCAGTCAGCAAACAAACATGCTGTTTATAATTTTGCAAATTTGCGCTTTTTTCCTCAAACTTTCTTTAAGAGCAATTGCAATTTTTAAATAGATGTCCAAGCATTATTGCTCATGTGGAAAATGTAGTCTCTCATGTTGGTAAAGTACGCTATTATAGTTATTATGTGTTTAAAACCATGAAATGACTCTCTAGGCAGGGATATTAAAGTCAAATGAAATTTGTAAGCAAAACTCGTATCTCCCTTTTTAGAGTGCTAGTATAATCTACCGTCTTTATCATGCTAGGTGACCTAAACGCTTATTGCTGTTGACGCGTGTCTTTTTTAAGAGCATTCGTTGATACTGTCTCAGTAGTTTCATTTTTTAGAGTAACTTTTCTCTAATAAAGACTTTTCCCAGCTTATGGACTCGTCATGTTATAACATTAATGTAACCTGCACAGTTGTAGTCGAACTAAACGAGCACTAATGCCGAGCTTGTTGTATTGAATACCTTTACATGCTGAATATTTAAATTTTCCACAGCTTACGTTACTGTATACACAATGCACTATGGTTACAATCTGAATACGTTTATTTTCTTTGAACATATTGTCAAGATATTGTCCGGAAATTTGAGTATAAAAAGCGGTTTTATTTGAAATGACTTCATAAAATTGGATATTTAGGTAAGGAAGTATATAATACACCGGCTTGCAGCTTATTATAGGAGCTTTCGCGTACTCTTGAAGGTGGAAAGTTGTAATTAGCGACTTTCAAAAGTTATACCTGACAATTTCCTTTCATGTCACAATAAATACATGTGTGAAAATATGAATTACAGTCGCAAAAATACCAAATTCGTATTGCCCGTACCAGAAAGACGCGAAATTTGAAATGCATATTATGATAAACATAAATAATGCAGTAACATTAAAAGACTAAAAAGGCCAGTGTATGACATTCCGCACAAAGTAGCGTTATGACATTACAGCTAAAAGGCCAAAATACTTATTTCAAACGTAGAGAGTAAATATGACTTGCCCCTTACCCTTTCTCCCTTTGATCTCTCCCATACACATCCTGTACATCGACCTACCTGATATCTGCCATGTATTCAGCATTTTCGTTCACAAACAACGTCAGTTCGTTTACCTTAATACCTTTCAAAAATAAAATGAGTGGTATTGCAACAGTGTGTAAAAGTCAGGAAAAACTTTGCCATTCCCATGGTAATATATTACTCTGATGCGCTATATATAGGGACATTAAATCACAATATGGAAAATCTCCTCAACTGCAAGTAAATCAAAAGCAGTATGGTAATTATCTTATGACTGGGAGGCACGTCTTCAAGTTAAAAGTCGTCAGCTTTAAGTAGGCTTTCTACACATGTGACTTCAGCTATGTCTTTGTACATTTTTATGATCATTAGGGACATATACCTCTCCACCAAGCCAAATACTAAGAATGGTTCATACTTCTCTACATACTAGCATCACCATTATAGATAATGGAATGGGACATTTAATGCGCATTACTAAGTCTCCAAGCATACTCCCACAGTGAACTTGCTTGGTATGATTGAAAATACTCTCCAGGCAAAAAGCGCCATCAATTGGGAGGTTATGATAACAAATAGTAATTTTACTATTTTTTCAATAGGCGCATTTATTTCGACGAAAACAATATTTTGTCATTTTGTAGTTCTGCGAAATTTGAAAGTTTTATCATATCGACAATAATTTAGTTTCAAACATTCGATAGTTACATTAGAGATTTCTACATCATTCTGTGACCAGAATGCAAGAAACTTCGTTCTATATGCTCTATTAGACCACTCCCTATTCTATAACCATCCCAGGTGTTGAAAAAGTAACAAAATTGAGAGAGAGAGAGAGAGAGAGAGAGAGAGAGAGAGAGAGAGAGAGAGAGATTCATGCAAACTCACGGCGAAAGCTGCAGTATACTATTAAACAACTGACTTTGCTCTGCTGAACCTTAGATAACTATTGATTATTTGTTACACATCCACTTCCTGTTATATTTCCTGATACATCCATAACGCAGGTTTAAGACTTACTTGGCATACAATCGAAAAATAGGCAAACTGTGTCCAGTTGTTATAGCTACGGCCATTCTTCCTGTATGCGTATGGTAATGATTCCAATACAATTGCACTCATTTTGCATTTTTCATGAACACCAATTTCATTTTACATTGCCCCATAGTCTCCATACTGTTTTTTTAAAGGAAAGGTTTTTCAAAACAATTTGATTCTATCCCTCGTACCGGTGATAATTATTAGTTCGTCTCTACAGCCCTTACTCAGAGAATGATGACAGTGCAGTTTTTTTGCTTTTTTGCTCACGACCCATTGTATCTTTGGTTTGTGACCGGATGTCTCAATGGAGACAACGGAATTGAGTAGCCATCTTGAGTGAAGAATAATGGTCTTGACACGATTGTAGTTGCGAGAAGGCTATATCATGATATTTAAGTTGATACTAAAGCCTGTCACACAGAGGTTGAGGTGAATATGTTTTTACGCGAAGTTGGAAAATTTCACTTCGCGTTCACTTCGCAGAAAAAAAAAATTTGTAAGCCAATGAACCATACCTAACGAATCCACCACGTACACAACACAAAGTAAAGATGCAGATATACGAACGAAACATATAGATAAAACGAAATTTATGTGAAGTGTACACGACCTGTGCTGAAGCTAACAAGAATGCAAAAACACCAAACACGACTAAACAAGAAAAGAATGTGATAGTAATGTGAAGTTTTCGCACTACTTCGTGTTCTCTTCGTGTTTTTTATGCCAAATCATCAACAACATTAGGATAGAGATCGCCCCTCTTTCTTTCCTTTATATACCTTTTTCCCTGTACCAAAGCTCTCTGCATACGTTATGGAAATAATCGTGAGTAGACAGTTCCTGCTAGGTGTCGATCTTGTTATCTGAGGCTATGTTGAAATGATATGAGGAACAAAGGACGTTCTAATACAACAGAAGCGTACTTCAAGGATAGTTGTTCATACTTAGCTTTCTGCACACTAATGTCATATTCCTTAGTGAGGAACAATGCTGTTTACTCATGAATAATTCCCATTGAAGATGTATCGATGCTAAAGAGAGGTTACAAATGATAATGCCCGATAAACAGGGCACACCTGTACCATGTACACATTTAAATCCTATTATGGTGTGATTGCTAGGTCCTGTCTCTTGATCTCAAACAAGTTCGTGCTCAAAGATTATTATCTTCTGCAAACACGACGTGGAAAGATCAAATCTATTTGCCATTTGATATGCTTGGCTGCGTTGTTCAAAGGCTGTGATACCAGCTCGATGCGTAATTTATAGGTTGTCCGTTCGCCCTGATCAATTTTCATACAGACAAATATATACTTCCACAGCATCTGTAAACTGCATGGACTGCCCAAAAGGCTGAGCGGTCTATTTCATTGCACAGCCACTGATATCTAAATATCTCTCGCTAAAGTCTCAAATGTCTATAAAGAAGAGGTTGGAATTGTGTATTGTCCGCTGTTGTATTTGGTTTGTTTGTCTTTTGTTTTGGATCCTTTGTACTTTTTTCTCAGTGGTAAGACGATTAAGGGGTTTTCAGTGGTACTTCCTAGGTACTGTTGTTTCCTCTTCAACAGACTGCTGACCAATTATAATTCGATTATAACTCAGATTGACATGATATCCCATTCTGCGTAAAGCGAAACACAGTGTGTAGACCTTTTCATTAGGAATTCATAAACAATTAAAAGGATCTTTTAAAATGACCTTATAAGTTACACAATATCATTCAATCTTCACCTAATACATATTTTGCATTGTTGTAAAAGGGATATTTAGTATACTAGGCAAAAAACTATGGTAACTGTATCAAGAACCAGCATTAGTAGAGACAGAGGGGGCGTTGTTCCAGTTTGTAGTAGAAGAATATTTATATTTAAGATCGAAACTGTCTCTTTGTTATCCATATTCTATAAGTAACAAAACAACAATTACCATTTTAAACCGTTCCTTTATACTTAAATGCAATTAAAAGATCAATATATTCTATTATCAGGCAGTGACGATAGTCAGAACCAAGTGTCAACTTCTGATACAGCAGAATAAGAAATTGATCCGAGTGGTTTATTCTGGCGAACATTTTCGAGAGGGGTCGGTATAATGAAAGTCTGATATAAGAAAATTAACTTTCAATTTTAGCCTTGCAGAATAGAAAATCTCGGAAAAATCCAAAATCACAAAATCGGTTAATTTGTATCTTGAATTAATTTCTTATTCTAGAGTTTTGCAATTTGCCTATTGCAAACGTTTTGATTATACACCAGCAGCATAACAATACTTGCTTATCTGTATGTATTTCTTCAGGGTATGTTAGTTATCCCCCATTATAATGTACAGGCAACAACTGATACAGCAATGATGGAATACAGTCTCCCTAACAAAGGCTGCTTGAAAGACTTTTGAGCTATTAGTGTCGTTTCACAGTTTTATGAAAAAGAATCAATTAATAGCCAGGTAGGAAATACAACACTGATTCCATTCGCTTCCCTACTCTTACACTGAGCGAATGGAAAATCTTTGTATGTGCTCACATAGCTATCGTGATGCTGATAAAAACAGGTGGATAGTCGATATCCTCTGGCTAAGCTTTTGTGTGCGGAGACAATACACGTTTGCTGCCATACCTGAAGAACACCTGAGTAGATCATTCTACCTCTGGGGATGCATCCAATCGGAACCCTGATCAATGCACAAGATGACGCTGCAATTGTTAGGGATATACAAAAGGTTAATGCCATTGTTTAGTGTCTGTACACACCCCATTATCCTAAACCCTGAAAAGGTGCGAGCATTGTTGATACACGCAGATATTCCTGCTGCTCCCAGTCACTCCCTGAGCGATTAATCTAGCGCAGTGCTGTTCATTGTATTCAAGGACGCGGATCTGTTTAAAAGGACGCTGTACTAAGTACTGGGTCATTCATTTAGATATGGAATCTAACGGGACATAAGACACCTCGCACGGAAAATGACGCCGATGACAAGAGATTCAACTAAGGTCGGGACCCAGGGTAAGTACTCCCAAAAAACTTTAAGTAAAATGGTTGTATTGTTGAAATAAGTCTGCAGCAATTTTGATATTTAGTAACATATATTTCTTATGATAAAATGGATTTAATAGAAAATGAAATATAAGTGTAGGGGCGTCCATTACACTTGAAGAGAAATGATGTTTATACTTTAAAATATTAGCATGCAACCTTCTGTTAACAACAACCTTTGTTTTGATTCTCTAATAAAAACAGATTTAGGTTAAATGGGGACTAAAGCGGGGGTCCCACAAACACGATTTCTAACAAGACTTCAACACGACTAACACACAGTGAAGTATAAAGAGCAAGTAACTGTTTCACGGTCAGATATTATTGAACCCTATGTGTGATTGCATTGAGAATGTAGTTGTCGTCTTGGAATTATTGAGATTTTGAAGTAATGATCACAATGCACGAAAATGCGTCCAAAAGCGAATCATTTGCAATGATGCCTGATATACCTAATAGTGCAGTCAAACAAGGGGGTTAGCGTGTATCCTCGGAAATCAATTATCAATTGACGGTCTCATGTAGGAAGAACGTGTAGAAAACCTTTTGCTACGTTAAATTGTTGACGAAATGTCCCACGTGCCATTTCTAAATATTAAAAAATAGTTTTTAAAACAATAACGGATATTATATGAACATGATAAAGAAATACTGGTGGGCTCTTGAAAAATGATTTGCCAAGTTGCCCAGGACAACCGTACTGCATCAGATTTTTGAGTAGAACTTCTATTTCAAATGAATAGGTGACAGCTGATAGAGCATTTATTCCCATTCATCTGAGAGTGAACTTATTCTAGGATCAATAGTTTTCGGCCAATGCATGTGTCCTTATTGACCGCAACTGTTCATCATGAAACACACAATGCAACAATTTAGTTCAAGGTAATAAAGCATAAATTAAGCATAAACATAACCTAGCTATTTGCTGTCACTAATCACAATGTACAAATATTTGTTTTGATTGTAATCCATACTGATTGCATATCTTTATATAGTGTGGCCCCTACATGAGCATATCGTATTATCAACAAGCTGGTCAGATGGAAATTACCTCACTCTCAAATCATGATACATGCTGGCCAATTCACATCTGTTTACCAGGCAAAACGTCATTCTACATGTATATAGTTTTACCGAAAGTTGTTTAATAGAACGGTTCGTATGTGTTCTTTAAACATGGTTAAAGGACGCCTGCATAATTTATATTTTTGTACAGACTTTTTTTACACTTATGGGTATGTAACATCTGGGGGTATAACAGCAAGCCATATAAAACGTGGGGTAACGTTTGGGTCAAACACCAACTTTTATCACAAATGTATAAATTTTCTTACTATAATCCAATGTGGGTTAATAGGGGCATTCGCTGTCGCATCGTAAGATTATCCAGTCATTTTGAGTTATTCGTGCATTAAATAATAAACCAGTGGTCCTTACAAATGTAACTTTGCATTTAGGTAAATGAGTATATATGATCTCTGCTTGTATAAAGTACATTTTAAAAGCTTCTATCCGTTTGGCACTACATACGTTTGAATTTACAGGGTAAATTTGAAATTGGATTACAAATATAGGGCGGGATATCAGCTCTCTGGTATTGTAGAAGCGTCTAGACTGGATGATGCTTCTGATATGTTCAAGCTATGTGAATTTGCTCTCTCTTAGTTGAAAAATAATGGGGGTGTTCAGAGTTACTTATCTGCTACAGAGCTAAGGTTGATGAGTTTTATTAGTTGCCAGAAACGTACCATTATCTACCGTGGATGTTGTTACCCGTAAGTTATAATATTATCATTGTAAATATCTTAGACCATTGTAAATGGATTTGGTAGAGAGGTAGTACTAAATCTGTATTTGGTGCTTATCGAAAACCCGCATTATCCCCCCCCCCCCCCCCCACCTTTCTGAACTGGTAGAGAAATAGATTTCTGTATTCCTTCCTATCTCATTATAATACTCACTAGGCTGGCAGAGAGGAGTCAAACAATTTTGTCTGATTAATAAACATACTCAATAATTCACCATCTCAGTAAGTGACATTAAGGTGGGAATCACACCGTACTTTTTCTCTCATCCTATCTCTTAGCCTCAACCCCAATATAATGACTCACTGCATCTCATCCAAGCTGTCCTACAACCAATCACTACAACTACTCCAAACCCTAATTAGAATATCAGATACTCAGGTATGGGTTAATCACAACACATGGAAAGATATACAGTTATTCAACCTACTAAGGGTTAGCACAGTATTCAGGCACTTAGTGTATAGGTACCGTAGGCAACATGTGAATTGTTATACACTACGTTAGCCCCTTCAAGCTTTAGGGTAATAGCTGGGATAAAGTATGGGTACCCTGAGTCTAGTCATGTCATGGATAATAGGATGGGTAGGTTGCTGCTATCTATCCTATTGCACAAATTGGTTCTCAGTATGTTTTTAACAGACATTATGGTATGAATGCTAGTCTATTTGGTATTTAATCACGACAAATGGATTGAATGAGGTAGAAATAGGTACAGAAACCAATATTTCTGCACGTCATATAAGATTTGGGGTAATGTTGAGTATATGTTAATATCAGTTATCTGGTCTGAGTGCTTTTTGTCTGTCAACCCGGTTTAAACAGTGAAAAGGATTAATAAAAAAAATGTAATGGGGTACCAGCAATAACGTCTTTTCAATTCGTTTACTCATTTACTGGATGACTTAAAAACATAAATCCTATTGTTACACATACATTTCATATCATTAACAGAACAAAACGGTTTGGGTACAATTCTGTTTTTTTGTTGAAAATATCAATATTTTCTTTACTTTATTTTTTCTTAAGTCGCCGCTGAGAAAACTGAGAAGGAGTCATGGAAATCACTGATTTTGCAGTTTTTCGATGATACTACATTCCATGGAGTGCGTTATATCGTCCAGCCATCACCATTTCTTATAAGAAGGTTAGTATGGTATAAATTGTGATATGCATGTCATCGATAGTGTAATATGATGATGATAAAGATTATATATGTATGTATGTGTGTAGGTATGTATGTATGCATATATGTATGTATGTTTTTCTGTGATTATATGTACATATGCATGCATGTATGATTGTATTATATATGTATATGTATATACGTATGCATGTATGTATATATGTATGTATGCATGTATATTTGTAGATGTGAGTATGTATGTATATAATGTCTGTTTCTTATGATGCTGCTTGAAAAAATGCTGTGGATATGGAATCATATCCGAATATAAGCGTTGATACATAACAAAGCAAGATTCATCCTCAGAAACTATTACGCTATTCCCTCTCCTTTGTAGGTTCATTTGGTTAGCAGCTGTACTTTCTGCAATAGGATTTTTCACCTTTGTTGTTGTGTCTCGAGTGATGATCTTTCGGTCCTATCCTACCACTGTCAGCGTAGAAGTCATCTACAATGACAGCCTAGAGCTACCCGCCATCACAGTGTGTAACCACAACTCTATGAGGTTAGTAAAGTTATCAGTCACTGAACAATACAAATAAATGGTATTTACGTCACCTCTTTTTGCATGCCCATATATTCATGAAAAACAGAGATAGAAGTAGATAAATTTAGATTTAAGTTTTGATATGATAGTCACAGCACAATCCCCTTAACAGACTTTTCCGAAACTAATTGTTATCACACATGACTATGTTAAAGCAGGCATACGTCGGGATTACATTACATAATTCTTCAGGCGTGTGTTGAATGTGACAAGTCATACCATTCATCACCTTATGATAAAAGAAAGCTTTGATGTTATAAGCAATGAGTGGTTAGACAACTCATTTTAAGTGTCAAGCCATCAGAACAAATAATGTGTTCTCACAGTGCTTAGGAATATCCCCTACTTGGAAAGCGGATATATATTTACAATGCATATATATACCCGCCTCTAGTATTGATGTGCATTATATACACTTTATTTTTCAATCTTTGTACTTGATTTCTAGACGTAAACGTGACCGGTTTTACCTTGTTTTTGATGATTTGCTTTTCCGTTTTACATGGTACAAATACACATTTCCAGGGCTACTACCACACATGCGCTGGGGCTTTATGATGTAATAGAAGAAACCTTCACTGATTTACAATCCAAATCAAGCATTCAAAAAGGTCAGTGAATACAATCTGAAGGAAAGATTTTTAGAGTGATGTATGAAATATTGATTATGCTATTTACCTTAGAATTTTCCTACTTATGGTTAGAGTAGAACATATATACAACAACGTACATGTACAACGTAGGGAAACTATTCCATTGTAAGCATCCACCCATCAGATATCATGCTATCAAATATATGCCTAAATATTGTTAGGTACGCAAATACCACATTGATAGCCAAATATTAGGTAAATGCTGAAAAGCTATAGTTGCTGGTGGTGATATGTATCGGTATAGACGGTTGATACCAAGGCCTATTTACTCTAGGTCAAAGGTCAACTCAAACTCCCCGAGCAGGAATCGAACCTAATGAACGGTAGGACGAAGTGGCCAGTCACTCACAGAGTGGCCCTATACCACACGGCTGTTGGGGTCCACTCCTACCTTCGAATATGTGTATTTTCGTTTCCTCTTATTTCTTTATTTTAAAGGAGCATGCAGTGACACCTTTCTGGTCGATAGTGGATCTCGTCTAGGTGGCTTGAAAGGCAATTTCAAACTGTATGTGGGGATCACAGTCGCTGTATGCAAACATCTCTGCACCAGTTTTCCGGAACTTAATTGCAATTCATTGATGTATGAGCAGCAGACCAAGAAATGCTTCATCACCTCTATGAACAAAGACGCAGCCGGCTTCGGGGTCAGTCTGGTATCAAATAAAGCATTTGATTACTATCATCGCATTAGATGTGAAAGTAAGAATTTGAACTATATTGCTATTATAACCAGATTCCAAATCAAACATAAATACATTAAATTAAACATAAATTTTACGTTTGAAACATAATCTAAATATTGCATTGCATGCAAAGTAAGATATAGGCATTGAAAAGTAGCAGCAAACCATATTATTATTCAATTAACCAAAGTGTGAATTTTAGACAAAAGAGAATTACAACTAATATTTCAGTAAATGGCATCTTCTAAAGCTATAGTACAAAAGCACCCAAATTGAAGATAATGACTAAATGAAACAAATAACAAATCAAAATGCTCTTACATTTGTCATGCGCCAGACATGGTCGCTCAAGGAAGCTCCCTTTTGAATAGTACTTTGACAAGTTGTAAAGTGTTCTGATCCCTGTTGGTCTGTCGTATAGACATATTACATTTACCCAATCCGTGCACGTAGAAGCAAAAAAAACACCTTAAGTTTCTCTTTTGGCTGAATACTTCTTCGAATGTATTGATTCTATGAATGTTGACTAAGAGCCGACCATGATATTGTTTACATTTTATGGCACGTTACAAAAGAAGCAATAAATTGAAGAATTAGAGTAACTATACCGATCCTTTCTCAACCCTTTTTCTTCAGGCAGAGCTGCAATTGAATGCGATTTTGACCACTCACTCTGCGGTTTTACACAAAGTAAAAATGACGAGATAGAATGGATTCATCAGCGTGGATCAGCAAATACTGTCTTTTCGGGACCCAGGGCCGACCACACATCATCAACAGGTTGGATATGTAGTAATGATTTGAATATAGAACAATTGCGTTAGGTACAGCTGATATAAAACAGTAATAGGCAACAAAGAGAGCTATCTATGTATCTATGTATCTATGTATGTGTGTATGTGTAGTAGTTGGTGGTTTAAGACAAGTGCACCATGTTGCAGGTATGTATGACTGATACTTACTCTCTACAGTGAGGAACGTTCTAATCGTTCAACATGCTGACTGCACATGCATGCATTTATGCATGTGTGTTTATATATATATATCTATATATATATATATATATATATATATATATATATATATATATATATATATATATATATATATATATATTATATATATATATATATATATATATATATATATATATATATATATGTATATATATATATATATATATATATATATATATATATATATATATATATATATATATATATATATATATATATATATATATGTATATATATGGAAATATATATGTATGAATGTATGTATGTATGCTTGTATGGAAGTATGTATGCATGTATGTATGTATGTATGTGTATGTGTGTATTATATATGAATGTATAAATGTATATAAGTATAAATTATGAAGAATCTGTTGAGTTTTATAATTTTAGTTTGAAGATGAACGCTTACCTTAATCATCAGAAGTCTACTGGTCAATGGATCGCCGATAGGTGTGTTTGCCTTCCTTCAAGCAAATGAATATGTGAATATCATGTTCTATTTGCATATTCTTTTTCTAGGTAGCTTTGTATTTGTGACTGCACCAGAAGAGGGTCACAGGGCAAGATTAATGTCCGAGTTTATCCAATCTTCAAAGCCAAGGTGAGTGTTGTTTACTTATTGAGGATGCCGTTTTTCAATTAGGATTAATTGTAGTTTTTTGAATTTTTTTTCATTTCAAATTTATCCTTCTTATATATTTATATTTATGTGTATTTGTAATTTCCTAACTTTGCTTATGGCCAATAAACAATACATTACATTACATTACTTCTGTTTCGATGCTTTTTCCTAATCAGTCAATTGTATGAAAAGGAAACATGCCTATTTGGGAAAACTAAGCCTTTTAAGTAATATAAGAATTAATTACCATTTCGTTTGGGTTGGGTACATTATCTGAACCATTTTATCATTTCTTGGATGGTATGTTTTTTCAAAAAAAGTTCCCGATCTCTGAGTGGGTATACCAACTGCATCAACGTTAGCAAGAACTGGCCACGATCGTTAAAGTTCTACAATACATGATCTTTTTCATTTTTTCAAGGCAAAAGATTTGTATACAGATGAGCCCAGGGTATACTGTTACACCCCCAACATAGCCAAAAACTACTCTCTATTCATGAGATATATTGGTGTTTTTATTGATTTTGGTTTAATTTTAGGTGCATTGAATTCTACTACCATATGTATGGAAGAGATGTGGCATCGTTGACACTTCTACAGAGGTCTCTTGACGGCAAGGAAGAAATTGTAATGAGTGAAAAGGGAAACCATGGAGACCGATGGCTACGGAAGTTTAGTACATTGAGACCAGGACTCTTCCAGTTGGTTTTTGAGGCAACTTCTGGTAGAGGGTCACGTGATCATATCGGACTTGATGACGTCACCATTGGGAACTGTAACATATTGAGTAGATACTATTTCTTTCCTTATAATCTGTAAAATATTGGTCAAATGTATTTGATTTTCTAAAAATATGTTAGAGTTTCTTAAGAAGTCCATGGAATAAAGATGATGGGAGAGATAGGGAACAATGTCACAAATCAGAATTACAGGGTTGTGTGTATGTGTGTGTATATATATATATATATATATATATATATATATATATATATATATATATATATATATATATATATATATATATATATATATATATATATATATATATATATATATATATATAGATTGATAGATAGATAGATAGATAGATAGATAGGTACCATTGGTGCTCGTCTCTGTGTTTGCCTTCTCGCCTATATTGTATTTTTCTCTCCTGTCTTAGTTTCCTTTGATTTAGTTCTCTCTCAGCGTTGTGGTGTTCTTCTCTCTTCTACACTTGATTCAGATTTGTATCCATTCTGTATTTATCTTGTCTTAGAATATACCTTTCTACTGCAGGCCTGTTGGCTTTCTCTTTTAGCGTTTTTCTTTGCATTTCGATTTACTAAGAATAATGCCACCTATATTTTTCCTTGCATCTTTCAAATTTTTTTCATATATCATCTGTTTCCGGTTTCAATGGTTGCATTCTATATCTCTGCTGCCAATTACTATTCTCATTATTCTTTTTACTCCGCAAATTTAATCTACAGTTATCATATCCCTATAGTCCTCTAAAGTACATCTAATAATTATCTATTGTCATTATTTTAGGAAGGAATTGCAAAAGAAACCAGGAAGGCATTGAGTTTCAAGGAAACATTGCACATATATATATTGCATATATATATATATATGTATATATATATATATATATATATATATATATATATATATATATATATATATATATATATATATATATATATATATATATATATATATATATATATATATATATATATATATATATATGTATATATATATATATAGAGATAGAGAGAGAGAGAGATAAATATATATATATATATATATATATATATATATATATATATATATATATATATATATATATATATATATATATATATATATATATATAAAAAGTAATCATCTATTATCATTATTCTAGAAAGGAATTGTAAGAGAACTCAGGAAGGCACAGAGTTTCAAGGAAATATTGCGCACACGGTGAGCGGCCGACGCTGCCAGAGCTGGAGTGTGCAGGAGCCTCATAACCACACTTTCAATGAAGTGTCCAAGTTCCCAGATGAGACGCTAGAAGAATCAGGAGCATTTTGTCGAAATCCAGATGGTCGCAAAGAAGGACCTTGGTGTTTCACGAAAGATGCTGGCGTCACTTGCGAGTTATGTGATGTTCCCTTTTGCGGTAAGTTAAATATATACAAGGCCGTTATTAATATTTTCCATTTATTTAATTCTAGACAAACATCAATAACGTCTATTTAATGGTTAGGTTGTATTCTGTGATAAACGACTATTTGGATTTTCACATTTTAATGCTATCAAAACATGAATTCATATTTATATATATATATATATATATATATATATATATATATATATATATATATATATATATATATATATATGCATATATATATGTATATATATATATATATATGTATATATATTAATATATATATATATATATATATATATATATATATATATATATATATATATATTTATATTATATATATATATATATATATATATGTACATATATATATATATATATATATATATATATATATATATATATATATATATATATATATATATATATATATATGTATATATATATATATATATATATATATATATATATATATATATATATATATATATGTAATGAGGTCAAAATTTTAACCCTTTCAATACCAAAACTCCATGACCAACACATGGTAATAACGAAAGAAGACAACTGTCCCGAAAGAGAGAGAGAGAGAGAGAGAGAGAGAGAGAGAGAGAGAGAGAGAGAGAGAGAGAGAGAGAGAGAGAGAGAGAGAGAGAGAGTTGTTGACGTGCATTAGTTTTTTACTTTTAGAATGTCGTCAAGACCAGTTTGGCTGTAGTAATGGTTTATGCGTATCAAGGAGGCTGCTCTGTGATGGCAACAACAACTGCGGAGATAATAGTGATGAGACACGAGAATGTAGTATGTACATAACTTACTTTAATTGTTGAAATTAGGACTTTCGTGTATGGTCACCTGTTTGGCCAAAGTACAGTTCAATGGTAACTCGCCAGATGTTCATGATAGGTGAAACTCCTGGATCTGGACGAAGCTACAAACGCAAGTACTTAAGACAGTTTAAAACGCCATTCCTTAAATGCACATCAGCATTTTGTAAATTGATCATGGTAAATGTGTTTTATTTAAAATCAAATTCTTGTTATTGTGGAATTAATGGTTAAGCAAAAAAATACAACTTCTATAAGCAAAAAAATACAACTTCTAAGATGTTCTGAATAAGAATATTTATTAAATATTTTGAAGATGAGTCATAGATATTGTGTACTTTCTAATAATTTATACCATTTTGTTCCAATTTCTTTTATATTTATTTCACTTTCTTTATATAAAGTAATCCGATCTGAACTTTATTCATATTGATTTTTCTTTGCTTATTGTATGTGTATACCTTTGTAAATGGTATGGACAATAGATTCCCAATACCATGCCGCAAGTCTGCTCTCTCTTTTAGTCCGTAATGTCAACTGTACCTTTGAAGACGACTTTAGATGCGGCTACCAGATGACCTCAGATGGGGAGTTCTCATGGTACCAGCATCGTGCCTCTACACCTTCTGAACTTACTGGGCCAGACCTCGATTACACACGGAAATCACCGGAAGGTAAGACAACGATTTTGTGCAACCTTCAGAATAGAGGGGCATTCCACAGTATTTTGGTCCTGACTACTCATGTTGTCATCCTTTGAAACTAAAGTTCATTTTACATGCATCTGAAGAAGGAGAACTTTCCAAAGTTTTCAGAACTGGTTTTGGTTTTTCCCTATGATGGCCCAAACTTAAGTTATTGACTTTGAAAGTGGAATTTGTAGGGAAAATTGTGTCTATCACGGGACATCACATATTGCTCATTTTCAAATTTGTTGTTTAAATATCAAAGTGGAAATGAGCCCTAATCGTTCATTTTTACATAGCCCATATTAAAGTTTTTGACATTTTTGAAAGAAAATGTGCAGTTTAGCATGATTTCTTTTGCTGCTGTCCCGTGATGGACAGTCAGACATCTAAAAGTTTTATTATCTCTTATATGCACAAACATAGAATGCTGCCTTTACATATTCTCCTCCTATGAGTTAAAATGAATAGTGCGATGCAGTTTTCCTATAAAAAATCTCTCAGAATCAAGAATAAATGACATTTAAAATCTGTCCCGTGATAGACACTGAATGTCTATCACGGGACATCCCTGACATAACACTCAATTTTTCTTTGTAACTACAGAATATTTTACCATCTACAATATATCATGTAGAAGCTAAGTATTTTTGCAATGGATTACACTAAGCATGAATGCCATAGTGCATGTATTTGAGGAGAATTTTGCAAGAGAAAAATGTTTTGAAAAATCCACTTCCATTTTGTGTCCTGTGATAGACAGCTGTATTTGCTTAATTGTCTCCTTCAATCATGAAGGAAATTTTCAAACAATGAGTTCAAATGATACACCTTAATGCCAGTTTGTATTATATAGCAAAACTGTCTAAAGCAATGAAGTGGTTAAAGATTAAATTGCCTTTTGAGTTGTCAAATTTGTCCCGTGATAGACAGACATAATTTCATAAAAAGCTGTTTTACTGCTGACATAATAGTTTTAAGGTGTTCTAAGTTATTCTAAATTATCACGCAAATGCTTATAAGTACAATGGTATTGTGCATGTAGTGATAGCCTTTTTAGAAAAATATATACTTTAGAAATTAAAATTATTTTCATTATACGCCAATGAAATGCCTCACAAACACTATAAATTAGAATTAAAATGAAATTATGAATGCATCATCACTTAGAAATGCATATATTCTACTTGTACACAAGTTTCTAGAAGGTTAGGAGTGCTGACACTCTTATCAGATACCCTAAAACTGTTGTGGAATTTTTGTCCCGTGATAGAAAGTCCCGCGATAGGCAGACCTTGTTTCATAAAAGCTCAATTTTCTTTGTAACTACAGAATATTTCAACATCTAAAGTATATCATGTAGAAGCTAAGTATTTTTGCAATGGATTATACTAAGAATGAATGCCATAGTGTGTTTATTTGAGGAGAATTTTGCATGAGAAAAATGTTTTGAAAAATCCACTTCCATTTTGTGTCCCCTGATAGACGGCTCTATTCGTTTGATTATCTTTTTCAATTATGAAGGAATTTTTGAACTAGGAGTTCAAATGATACACCTTAATCCCAGTTTATATAATATAGCAAAACTGTCTAAAGCAATGAAGTGGTTAAAGATTAAATTGCCTTTGAGTTGGGAAATTTGTCCCGTGATAGACAGACATAATTTCAAATAAAGTTGTTTTTCTGCTAACATAGTAGTTTTTAGTTGTTCTAAGTTATTCTAAGTTATTACACAAATGCTTATAAGTACAATGGAATTTTGCATGGAGTGATAGCCATTTTAGAAAAATATATATTAAAGAAATAAAAAATCTTTCATTTTATGCCAATGAAATGCCGCACAAACACTATAAATTAGAATTAAAATGAAATTGTAAATGCATCATCACTTAGAAATACATATATTCTACTTGTACACAAGTTTCTAGAAGGTTAGGAGTGCTGACACTCTTACCAGATACCCTAAAGCTGTTGTGGAATTTTTGTCCCGTGATAGACTGTCCCGTGATAGACAGACCTTGTTTCACAAAAGCTCAATTTTCTTTGTAACTACAGAATATTTCAACATCTAAAATATATCATATAGAAGCTAAGTATTTCGGTAATGGATTGTATTACGCATGAATGCCACAGTGCATGTATTTGAGGAGAATTTTGCAAGAGAAAAATGTTTTGAAAAATCCACTTCCATTTTGTGTCCCGTGATAGACGGCTGTATTTGCTTAATTATCTCCTTCAATTATGAAGGAATTTTTCACACAAATAGTTCAAATGATACGCCTCACTGCCAGGTTGTATTATATAGTAAAACTGTCTAAAGCAATGAAGTGGTTAAAGATTAAATTGCCTTTGAGTTGTCAGATTTGTCCTGTGATAGACGGTAGGCTTCCTGTGGAATGCCCCTAGATCAGCCTTGGTGGGTTTTTCAGAGTTGTTTTAACGTATACATTCATATGACAGAGAACGTGACAATTATCAAAATACTCACTTATAGTTCTTGTTGACTCTTGCGCACTGACATCTTAAAGAGCTAAATACTCGGTAGCACTGTACCCTGTTACTCAAGTATCTGCTACAGCAAACGAGTATCTGTAGAGGAGGTCATGTGCTCGGATGACACATGACACATGAAACATAACCTCTTGTGCAGGCATTTATGTGCGTATAGGCTATAACATACAACCCAATACAATCGTATTATTGGCATACTTGATATTTGAAAGTACCCAGCAAACATCATGGTACTGGCCCAATACTGTCGGCGATACTTGCCCAATACCGCAAGCCAGTGCCGGCCCAGTACGGTTTTGCACACTGTATTTGATTGGCCTGGTACCATTTTACAGTATCGGCCTGGTGGAGGGCAAATACTGGGCTGAAACTGGGCCAGTACCAATTTGTTTGTACTGGTCCAGTATAGAACCAATACTGCATATTCCATGCCAACTCACTCACTTTTTTCCTGGCCCATCTCCGATTTTGATGAAATTTAGCAGACTTGCTGAGTCTTCAGAGAGACTAACACACACCAAGTTTCAGCTGATTATCATCATTATTGAGGAAGCTACAGCACTTCAAAGATTTCTGAAATTTATCAAAATTTTCGACTTTGGGACACAAAATATACTTTAACTCGAAAAGTAACCAACTGATTTTTAAAACTGTGGTACCGTTGGAAAGAGGAGACAATTTCCTTCCAACAATATGTCACTTGATGACCTTTTGAGACATTTGACCTTTCAAGGTCATTTTCTGTGACCTTGACCTTTGACCTACATTTTCCAAAATACTTCACCTTCAATTTTCCTGAATTTTGGGGAGGAGGTGCTTAGTGATGTAGGTAAAGAGCATATGAATTTTGGTTTTGGGGAATTCGGTATTTCTTATTAAAAAGCAGGAAAAAGTATTTGGTGTGAGGGTGCATCATACAAAAACAGACATTTTAATTTCATAATGTACCTGGCATGGTAAACGAACTGCATATCAATAGATATTTGTTTTCAAAGATATCCTCAGGCCATTGTACATGTATGTCAAACATATCTGACTCCATCACTGCTTTTTGCCAAGAATTATATAGCCAGTGGATGTCACTAAAATCCCTGGGCATGTTCACTTGTAATCAATCTTTGGTCTATATGAAAATTTGTACAGCATTAAATGCATTCTCATTACAGTTTTGGCTTCTCTACAGAGCAAACTTCACCTCATCATTATAAGTATCATCTTGTCATACCTAAGGCCAACATTTGATGAGTATATCCATTATGATTTTATGCCTTAACAACCTAAAAATGTTGTGTTCCCCAGGAATATGGTGAAATGCAACAGTTTCTGGGTGCCAGCTAGTTATAGAATTTTCCAGTCTTGCTTTTATTATTTCTCCATGTTTTGTAATATCGTTTGTTGAACAGAAGATGGCTGCAATACTTGTGAGATTTTGCTTTGCCCATTCATACAGTTGCGAATAATTCTGGATTTGAAGGTCAACTGGTTGCTGCAAACTGACTCTGTATGCAAGTCTTTTGAGGGTGCCTCCAATTCCATTACATGGTCCTTTAACTTCTTCAGCGTGGTAAGCTAACTGAGCAAAGTTATGTGGTTCTTATACTGCATAGCAGCACCATACAAAAAAGTACAAGATCTTTGTAGGTTCCAATTTAGTTTTGATCAAAGAGATGAATCTGTTCAATAAATACCTTACTGCAACCAGGCATTGACATAAATACTTACCCGCTTGCCCTGGCAAGTGATTTTTTTAAAGGGCTATTGGGCAAGTACATTATAGTTTGCACTTGCCCGAAAGATCAAACAGATTTTCTGACACTACACATTTTCATTAAAAATAAATATACCCAGAAATATGCAACAGAACGCAACACAATTTAAAAGAAAATGGTTTTCAAATCATTAAATCCATGACAAGTAATACATGCCATTCCAGCATGTAATAACTTATTTCGGGCAAGCCAAAAATCACATTGGGCAAGTATAAATTATTAACTACTTGCCCGGCATGGTAAGTTAGCTCTGAATTTTATGTTGGTGCCTGCCAACAGTGTCATGAACTGAGCAGTCTGATACCTCAACATTTTGTTTTTCTCCTAGTAGTATGAAACACAGGGATGAATGGTTGCTCGGAGATTGAATCACTAAACTATAATTTACACTGATGTCACTGTGTACAATGTTTTGCTCCTCCCCCATTTCATTCTTGAGACTGCGCAAAATTTGGAGAAAAAATAAAAGCAAGACTGGAAAATGCTTTAACTGTAGCTGGCACCCAAAAACTTGGATGCATTTCACCATATTCGCTTTTCAAACTCAGATGAATCTCAAAAAATAAGGATGTTTAGGTATAGAATCATCCTGGGTATACTCAACAAATGTTGGCCTTAGGTATGAAAAGATGTTACTTATAATGATGAGGTAAAGTTAGCTTTGTAGAAAAACCTGAATTATAATAAGAATGAATGCATAAAGGTACATGCTGTACACATCTTCATGTAGGTCAAAGATTGATTACAGGTGAATTTGCACAGGGATTTTAGTGACATCAACTGGCTACATAATTTATGGCAAAAGGCAGTGATGCAGTCAAATATGTTTGACATACATGTACAATGGCCTGAGGACGTCTTTGAAAACAAATAGCTACTGATAAGCAGTTCTTTTACCATGCCATGTGCATTATGAAATTGAAATGCCTGTTTTCGTATGATACACCCTTACACCAAATACTATTTCCTACTTTTTAATAAGAAATACCCAATTCCCCAAAACCAAACTTCACATGCTCTTTACCTACATCACTAAGCACCTCCTCCCCAAAATTCAGGAAAATTGAAGGTGATGTATTTCGGAAAATGTAGGTCAAAGGTCAAGGTCACAGAAAATGACCTTGAAAGGTCAAATGTCTCAAAAAGTCATCAAGTGACATATTGTTAGAAAGGAAATTGTCTCCTCTTTCCAACGGTACCACAGTTCTAAAAATCAGTTTGTTACTTTTCGAGTTAAAGTATATTTTGTGTCCCAAAGTCAAAAATTTTGATAAATTTCAGAAATCTTTGAAGTGCTGTAGCTTCCTCAATAATGATGATAATCAGCCGAAACTTGGTGTGTGTTAGTCTCTCTGGAGTCATCA
This sequence comes from Maea johnstoni, assembly GCA_963942565.1. Lineage (NCBI taxonomy): Eukaryota > Metazoa > Annelida > Polychaeta > Spionida > Magelonidae > Maea > Maea johnstoni. Next base: position 41,482,697 of record OZ012695.1, on the reverse strand, counting down.
ATTATGTGAGAACTATGCTAAGTAGAAAGGGGGAAATGTAAGAGACGTAAATAAACAAACAGCCGCCCAGAGGATACATTTCAGTGAAAATAATGCTATGTATTGTTGGGGGACAGTAGAACAAACTAACCTTATCCCCAACAATGCCTGTTTGTTGTCAGTAGTAACAACAATGCCTTTGGAATGAAACGCAAGGCAACAGAGAAGGGGCATGCTCAACTCCATTGTTTTTTTCATTGTTGGCATTCAGGGCCCCCTACCACAATGAGACTAAGTGTACTTGAAGTGCACTTAGTTTAAGTCCAAGTGCAAGTACTTTCTCGCAACCCAATAAGACCAACTCCTCGAAGTGCACTTATACTAAGTGCACTTCACTTGGACTTGGACTTAAAATTTAAGTATGTTCTTGCAACCGGCCCCAGATCCCTCTCTGACTGCTACCAACCCTTTTTACATTTTACCCATTACTGACACTCTACTACTTACAAGGTCTTGAGTAAGTTGGGGGACTCTTTCAAAAATGGACCCAGGCTGCAGATAAATGACACCTGGTATTATGTTCTGATAATAGATACTGTGACTGTAATCCACTGAAATCCAGTGACTCATGATGGAACTGAGTGGGTAAATATTTGGCAGGCAATGACTTTTGGTATGAACTGTTGATAAGGTGTTACGATACTATGATGTTACTCTGTGGTACCCTCAAGGTATGGTCACACATAATCCCATATCAAATCTCAAGAACCTTTCTGTCACATAATAAGATTTTCTTTTTAAATGTTTGGACATTGCCATTTATCCTTTATTTTTGTTGATAATTTTATTAGTTTTGCATTGCATTTTATGTTACAGTTTTAAGGCTGTTTTGGCTTCCATATGCTCAGAAAATGTATCACATCAACACTCTGGCATCATTGACATATACGGAGTGTTCTAGGGATGTCGGATTACACTATTCAAGCCCCTACTTCACCCCCTTTATGGAATAGTTATCCATGACATCGTGGGTAGAGTGTATATAACTGCTTGGATATATGGAATCACAATAGTTTTGGTCCTTTCCTCCATAGGCTCAGATCTTTATCTTTAGTCACCAACTATTCGAGACAATCTAAGGAAATTTGATTATATCCCATACCATCAAGTAATCTTTGTTGTCCTTATATAATAAATAACTCTTCTTCCTTTATTTCAGAGTCAGCCCTACAGAGGCGACAGATACTCTTATTAGGCCTAATATCTCTGAAAATGTATAACCATAATCAGTTTCATTGAAGGTCACTATCTGTACACAGAAGCCTCGTCTGGAAAGCCCAAGGACAGTGCCCGTCTTGTCTCACCAATGGTTGACATCAAGGTGACGTCTTGCCTGCACTTAGCCTACCACATGTACGGCACTGAGATAGGTACCCTGAACATTCAATACCAGCCTACAGGGCATACTGTCCTACCACTGTGGAAACTCGAGGGCAATCATGGATATGGGTGGGAACTACTTTCTGCTGAAATTCCTGCACAGGAAAATCAAATTCAGATCATCATTGAAGGGATTCGAGGGCATGGACACAGAGGTGATATGGCCATTGATGATGTCACCCTTATACCTGGCACATGTTGGATGAAAGGTAGGGTGATTCATTAACCAATTTGCATCTGGTGGCCATGCGTGATCAGGTTACTTTGGTATGACCCATACATAAGTATGTAGAGAGGAACTGCTAAGCAGAATGCAAACAATACATTTGGTCAAGCATTCGTAAAAATATTTCCTATTATCACGTTACTACCATAAGGCAGTATCAGTTCACGTTATTACTCCAGTCGTAACTGGATTCAGATTATTAGTGTAAACATATTGCTAACGTAACTCATTGCATAAATCTATATAAGTGGCCATTAGTTGAGACACATATTAGCATACTGCCATCTTCTTTATTCATTATAACATGAGCATAATACTTGTAGAAACCTAAAACAACCTTTGTGTATTCAGGATTTCACGTTTTGATCTAGCCAGATCATAACTATGATCTTGATCTGTCAATACATTAACTGGACTATGATATAAAATAAATCTAACACCTTATAATTTACCAACGCTCCTTTGAATGCACTCTTTGGCAAGCACAACAGGCAAATGAATCCACTAAGAATCAAACGCTGACTTCTTATATCATGCACAGCATACTCAGAAATATCATAAAAAATTGTTAAATCGATTTTCCAGTTTCAATTTCGTTCATAAGGAATAGTCTACAATGATAGAAAATGGAACTCGAGCTACAAAATAGAGAATATTTAGTTAGATGCAAAGTATTAGGTAACAGAGCATTTAATTTTCAGGTAAGTTTCTTCTGATCAAATAATGAAAACTGGCTATCAGAAATCAAAAATAATTCTACACACTATCAACTACGTGGACAAACACAGGAATATCTTAGTACATGAAGGATGTACGTAATTATATATACGCCATACAATCAATAAGTACATAAACTATAAACCTATATCCATAAGTGGTTTAGTAATTAGCAAGCTTCCTGGTATCTCTTTTCAGAATGCAATGCATCAGAGTTTCGCTGCTACAGTGGACAATGTGTTCAGCTCTCAAAACACTGCGATGGAGTGGACGACTGTTATGATGCAACTGATGAAATGACAGAATGTGGTACGTATAGATGTATGTATGTATGTATGTATGTTTTTATTCATGTATGTATATATGTATGTATGTATGTATGTATGTATTAATAACGAAATGACAGAATGTGGTTAGCTGTGTTTATATTTATCACATAAACCAGCCTATCCAATTTGCACGTCGGCTTTTAAAGGCTAATCAGATTTGCTGCAACGATTGTGCAAGAAGCAAATCAACTCTGCGATAGAATTGTGGAGTAATTATATCCACATTTTTATTACCAAGTACTAAGCAGGGGGGTTCATTAAGCATTCACCTTCTTGAACATTATGCCTTCCTTGTATCTATAACATAAACCATATAACATAATTCCCCGTTTACCATAAAGTCAGTAAGGGTTGGAGCGCGGTGCGTCTTGGCGTCTTATGCGTCTTGCGCGCTCCTCGTCTTGACAAGACGCCAAAATCGGCTCGTTTTTTGAGGGAGTAATCATTATTTCTGTTTAACGCTGTAAGTACCACTTGCAATATCGCTAATACTGCATCGGCAAGACATGTTCATACATAGCAAGACTGTCAAGACACGTTCAGAAAAACACAAGACAAATTCACACTTAACAAGACGCCAAGACCTACAAGACGCCGTCAAATGGCATGCTCCCTTGTCAAGAGGCGTTCAGAAAACACGACAAGACGCATTCACACTTAACAAGACCTACAAGACGCTTTCAAATGGCACGCTCCCTTGTCAAGACGCGTTCAAAAAACACGACAAGACGCATTCACACTTAACAAGACGCCAAGACCTACAAGACGCTTTCGATAGGCACGCTCCCTTGTCAAGACGCGTTCACAAAGACACGACAAGACGCATTCGCTCATAACAAGACGGCAAGACCTACAAGACGCTTTTGATAGGCTCCCTTGTCAAGACGCGTTAAGGAAAACACGACAAGACGCATTCACATTTAACAAGACGCCAAGACCTACAAGACACTTTCGATAGGCACGCTCCCTTGTCAAGACGCGTCCGGAAAACACGACAAGACGCATTCGCTCATAACAAGACGCCAAGACCTAAAAGACGCTTTCAATAGGCACGCTCCCTTGTCAAGACGCGTTCGCTAAAACAAGACAAGATTGGGAGCGTGCCTTGCAAATGCGTCTCGTAGGTCTTTGGGGGAGACTTATTCTTGTTTATTTTAGCACAACTTTGGAGTTATGCTTCCCAAAAAAATGTACAGTGAAGTCACTCACTTTGCTAGTAACTACTGTGATAAAGGTTGTGAAAGTCTGTAGATAGTGGCTGGGACGGGATGGCACTGTGATGTGCTATTAGCCCTAATTTTAAGCATTTCATGTAATTCGCACATATGCGCAAGGAAATCATCAATTTCTTAACTTCAAATCACCAATGTAGGTACTTGGCATATTGATATTTATCTCCAGCTATATATGTAACATTTCATAGTATTTTGTCTTAACTATCAAAGAAACATTTTGTCTTAATATTTCTGTATTAAACTATACAAAGCTTGGTTAATTTACCAAATGGATGTGACTGATGTAATTCACAATCACAATAGCTTTAAATGGGAATTTATAAGAGCTATCAACTTCCATATCTATTTTTAGTTATTCTCTAGCAATAAGTAGGTCTCACTTCCTATTCTAATAGGTCAATGGTGCATTGTTCGCTCATGGCATTGATGCAATACGGTACCTAATAGCCAAAGTCAATAGGCATTAATACTCACTATGGGACTAATCAATCTAATCAATACATATATGCAATTGATTTGAACAACAAATTTTTAAATGACTTTAAAGACCAAAGTTCAGTAATGTTAACTGATTACAGTGCACTTTGTATTGTGCCAATTTATTAACTTACAATTTCTCACTATCACAACATTTAATTAATTTTAAATAACACAATAATGCAAGAGTAGCAATATACTTAAAATGGTACTTAAGTATATAAATATTTTGTAAATATAACTTTAATTGCTATCTATGAAACACTTGTTACGTATGATTAATGAACTTAGTGAACAATATGGTCACATGAAAAATAAAAATAAAACTGTAACAAAGTATTATTTAAGATTTGTTTTTATTTCAATATGAGATGAGGATGAAACTACGTACTTTACATGAAATACGATAAGACTTCCGTTTACATTCTCTTGGCAGGGAACCATTTCACCGAATATTGAACTCCATGACAAGGATGTATAGTATGGTGTTAGTTTTATAAGTTTAAGAGCTAAAGTCTTATACATATCGTAAAGTTCACATTAACTGCATACATTGAAACAGCAATTGCGCTTTTCATGTATGAAATGCATCAAAACTAACAAGAGTACAGAGCACAGCACAGTAACTGAATAACCATCATCATGCCATGACGCAGTAAAACGGCTGCCATTTACATTTTCCAAGACCGGTACACTTTGTGAGTAAGGAATGTGGTATCTTCTACCAAGGTAACCCCCTCTACAAGGATGCTTGATTCACTAATGAAATGCCTTAAAGGAAGCACATTCAGAAGCATTAACACAACTTGCCACCCGGATGTACGAAAATTCACTGTTCAAAATTTCAATGACCGGGACACTTTGGTAGGAAGTAGTAAGGTATATCATGCCAAGTTAACCTCCCAGAAGGGAAATGTTGAAAGCTGAGATCAAGGATGGTGGGTTGAGACTTCACAATATAAAACTCTCTGACAATGCGTTAAAAATATGTTTGTTAAAAAGGTACTTAAGAAGCAGTAGTAAATGGACAATTTTTCGGAAAGAGTTTGAATTAGATGGAGTCTTCATGTATGGTCTTGATTATAAAGATCGTATCAAGGCTATGGTGACAAACCCCTTTTGGATCGATGTTCTCAGTTCTTTGAGAGTATCATGGAACGGTAACTTTGCACTTGAAAAGACAGGAGAAGGACATTATTATTTAAAACAACATAACATATATCTAATTGTTTGAAAACAAATCTCTAAAAACCAAAACATACACATGCTATTGGCCAGGAAGCCGCAGCATGTTTGGCTGTGGGGCAGCTGGTGCAGCATGAGGTGTTTGGCTGTATTGCAGAGTGGAGGCATGCACAGCTGGTGGTCGGCTTGTTGCATCAGTAGACGATGGCATTCTTGATGCACTAGAAAAAAAGGAATGCAGTCATTACAAAAACCATTTCATGGATGTGAGACAAAGCATCAGGAATGAAATGTATATATAAATATATATATATATATATATATATATATATATATATATATATATATATATATATATATATATATATATATATATATATATATATATATATACATATATATATATATGATATAAGTAGTACACTCCCTGTATATAGGAAATCCTGTCTTGTGAGCCTGTTGAGCTGACATTTCGGGAGGAAGAGTAGCTGACCGATGGCATATTCTCGGATGATCCGAAGGCAGAAAAAAGAGAAATCCTAAACTTCTTGAAATCGCAGAGCACAATGTTTCTGACAATTATTTGCCTCGTTACACCATAGCAGTGATCAAGGCACACTGATGTTTACTCCCTTGCACAACATTTTGCCGAATGATACCAATACTGAATAAATGGCAATTTTCCCTTAATAGAAGTATTGTTTTTTTTGTGAATTGGTTAAATGATAGTGTTTATCATCAAGTGAAGATCATGTTTGGTCAATTGTTCTGTGTTGCTAAGTTAGCAACAATTACCTACTTCCTAATTTAAATTCAGTGTCAGACACGAAATATTAAGTAATGTGATCGCTATCTATATCACACTTTCCAAGGCTGCAGCGCTATAAATAGACATATTCCTGAAGTAGTAGCCACGATGAATCGTGTCGCCACGATGCTAACAGTGAATGCCCTCATGAAGCCTACTTTGCGTGTCTCGCCGGTCGTAACGCGGACTTGGCAGGTCACCATGCTCACTGTTATTGAAAACAAACATGAAAATGTTAAGGTTTATTCAAAAGTTTTATATTTATTCAAAAGTATTTATGCAAGTTGACTTGAAGGTTAAGATAAAGTTTAGGTAGGTAGGCAAATCAGAACAAAAGTAATACTTGGTTAAATTTCATTACTTCATTGTTCAACACATAATAACTTTACACTGGCCAAAAAAAAAACGAAATAAGTAAATTAGCTTATATATTTGACTTTCTCACATCTCAAACTTGAAGTAAGGTGTATGTGAGCATTTTAAAGTCACGAACACTAGTTAGAGTTTTTAATGAAATCTTTCAACATCATAATTGCCATTTCTATATGTGAGTACTATTTTCTTGCATGCACATATGTCAAACAACCACCGAAAAGAGAGTATGCTGCTCACCTTTGAGTCAATGAAGGAAATGATGATGTAAGCAATGGTACGTTGTACCTAGCCTGTGGACTAACAGGGACAAGAGAGTTGGATGAAGAGTTATCAGGTATCGGCTGCCTGCAAGACTTGTGCTGCTCCTGCTGCAGCATGGCGTTCTGTAGCTCATGGTCTTTTCTGTAGTAGCCACTATTATTCTTGAAGCTATTGACCGCCGCCCTTAGGAAATTGTTGACAATGATGCTGATTAGCGAAACGTTAAGGCGGTGGCATGTCTGGCACTCGTTTTCCTCCGTTTGCAGGAGAGCGTTTCGTATACCTGTAAACTTACGAATATAGTGCATAAAAAAGTTGAGTAATGAGGCACTTCTTTGACACTTTTGCTGCTAATCACCTGTCATAGCTTCATATAAAACTTGACCTATTTATATCTATAAAATAAATTTCTTTAAAAAAATTCATAATTATTAAATGTATAGATCTCTATACGACTCTAAAATATTTCTAGTTGCCTGGGAATGCTATTTACAGCGATACTTCGTGCCTTACATTGACTTAGACTTATTATATTTGCCGCAGTCACCTTCTGAATTTGTGGCAATATATAGCGAACTTCATACGTGTGTATTACTTCCCCAAAGTAACAAATAAATAGGGTAGGTGAGGCTCACACACAAGCTTCCTAGCACGCTGCTGACGTCATAAAGCCACTGGGTCCCCTATGCCCAGGGACCACTTCAGTGGCTGGGAGGTTATGAGAGGTCAGTCAGGCTAACCCTGAGAAAGAGTGAAGATTCATTTTTAAGGCAGATCAAACAAATTTAACACCAGGTTTGATTTCATTCTTATATAATTACTTCTGCTCTTTCAAAAGAACCCAAAACTCAAAATGATTAGACTGCTCCTTTACGACTGGCTGGAAATGCCTTCAATACGCTAACATACAGATCTTTACAGTGCAATTTAACTTATGAACCCCTTTATGTGACGGGCCATATCTAGTTGATTTATCTGTTATTGCCAGGAACTTAAAGCCGTAGAGGAACATCTAAACATGCATAGGATGACCTAAAATTTTAGACTTCAAAAACTCCGAAAAAAAGTAATGCAGCACATTATATGTCATGTTATTAGTATTCCCACACTTAACAGGGTAGCATTATTGGAACGTACATAAAGTAGTTTATCATACACAAACATAGAGCATATAAATGTGCTGTCACCCTAGATGAACCTACAAATTTCCCAGGGAACATGAAAATAGAATATAATTGCGGGCGTACATATGTATTATTAGGAATATAGAAATAATAAGGAATAAGTTATTTATTAACCAATTTCACGTTAGCATTTCACGTTAGGTAATAGTTAACCACACACGGAGAAGCTAGTACATACCGAAGGAACATTTCATATTCCTGCATGTTCAGACATACCTTAAAACACACTGAAATTATAATAATACACGCCCTCTATATATGAATCATAAACAATGACTACCAGTTATGCTACGTGCAATTTCCCCAAACTTCCAATGAACATTAACATGCTTGCTACATATGTATAGTTATATACATTTGAATATGTTTGTTACACATGTATATTTATATACGTTTGAATATGTACACATAATTGATTGCAATGCATTTCCATTCTTGCACAAGTACAGAGTCAGGAACATAGATCAGCAAATAAGAAACGGTCACATTCCAACTTTTTCTCTTTGCCATTTTTCAATTTAAGAGAATTTTGTTGATTTGAAAACAGCATACAAATGCTGTATACTGTTGAGCGCAAGATAACCGATGTTCAATCAAACACGAATTGTACTTTGCATACTTGACGAACCATAATGAATGGGACGTGCACGACACGTTGAAGAGTGAACATAGTGTCATTGCCATAAATGTAGTAGATGTCAAGCCTGCAGTTGTCTGTAGGCATTTTGTGCGCAATTTAACCTCTGTAGCCTCAATGTATGCTACAAATGTCACGTTGATAACAGATGCCCGAACTGTGGACACGTAAAGTATAACCTTACCTTGAGATGAGGTAAGCTCAAGGTATATATGGCAATTGCTTCATCGCTATCACCAATTGGCGTTAGAATCTGAAGAGAGATGTAGTTTTTGTAAATCCACTTGTACAATTTATACATTAAAAAAGAAATTATGAACGCAGACATTACGTACAGATGGTACGTCATGTCTTTGGTGATATTATAACCTATATCAGAAGCGCTGGCTTTCAGCACTTGGTCTGCTTTTGCAACAGCAGCCACCAATAGCGATTTTATAGTATTCTGCCTGCAACAGTAGCAAAACATCACAATCGCTGACACAATACCCATGAGACTAAACAGGAAAGTTAGGCCTGATGCTATTTTACAAGCAGTAAACCATTTCTCAAATTTTGATTCCTCTATCAACCGATCTTCCTGAGTCAGGAACGATAGTTCACTAGACTGAATCATGGCAATGACACGTTCTAAGCCTACTGGCTTCTTAGTGTTTGTATACAAAATGTGTGCCTCGTCAGACATACTAATGGCATTGAGGCGTGGTGGTGTGGAGAGTTTCTTTTTTGTCATTGATTTGTAATAATCGAACTCTGCATTGAGATTACCTAATTCATGCTTAAAGTTATACATAACTGCTGCATTTAGTGGGTAACTCATATTCAAAATGAACCTTTCCTCTGAGCTCTCTGTGATTTGCGGTGGAACTACATGCATTGCAGTCACGATTGAGCAACCGCACAGGCTAGCCTTTGCAACCATTGCATACCGTTCACCTCTATTCCGGTGGGGTAGGAATTTAGAAGTGCAGTAAATGTGCCATGGCACGGCAACATTAACCAGGAGTATGTGAGTTTGGTTACTGACAAAAGTTGATGGGGGCTGTAATTCATGGTAGTATTCAAATTTGCATTTCTGCAAGACAATGTCCATGGGTTGCTCCCAGAATAGCGCTGATTGGCAACTGTGACTGCCTTTGTTGGCATGCAGAAAGTTATCAGCGCATACAACCACTGACCCTGTCCTGTCGCACTCATTAATTCTGGTATTATCAATTTAGACGTAGTTATCTTCAGATGATGCAAAGTAATGTGTGTCAAGCTTAAACTTTGTGAATTCACGATCACTATTGTCTCCATCCTCATGGCTATTTCCATGGCTTACGTCATAAGGCACATGGAAAGTTTCAATTCGGTAAAGGTCAAATAGGGGATGGTTCTTCAGTTTTATGTAAGCAGGTACCTGTACAACCAAATCGAATCCCTCAACTACGTAGCCTATGTTACTTGTTTTGAAGTAATGTGCAACTTCAGTTTCCACCGACTCATAATCTGGTTGCTCTTTCATCATGACATCTCGTGCATGTTCCAGAGCCTGCGCAAGTTGGAAATGACTGATAAGTTCCAGTTGTAGCACGCCAGTGCTTAACTTCTGAAGTGCACTTTTCAATTGATCCACAGATGCAATCAACCTACGAGAGTAGTCATCTACTTCAATGACGACACGCATTGTGTAACTTACAAGGAATGGATGGTACCGAACTAGATCGCCTGTCTGCGTCCTTAAGGTTATAAGTTCCTGGCTCCATGTATTTTCCATTCGACTAAGGAATTCTCTTGTTTCATTCATCTCTGAAAACAAAGTTTTAATGTTTTCGTCAGTTATCCTAGCTATTGTTACCAATTGCATTTTGAGATCCATGTATCCTGGTTTCTCCGCAAAATACTAACACTGGTCTGTAACTTACTGATCCTGCTGTGTGTTAGAATAGCATTGCCAACACCAAAGAGACCTCCTAATATCATTAATAGCGATCGTTTAACTCGTGAATGAATTTCTGTTTCTAAAGCAGGTATGTACATTCCCATTTCTTTGACTTTACTCACAGTTTCCTTCCTCAGATGGTGTATTTGTTCAGAGAGCAATCTGGTAACTCTTTCTAAATGTTCACAGCTTTTTACAGTGGCAACAGCAAGCCAACTATCATTATCGTTACCGTCTTTACACAAATTATATATAGCTCCTTCCACAGGTGAACAGTGTCCTCTACAAAGAGCCTCGCGGGACTGCTTACCCAAATGGAAAGTTACCGTTTGTATTTCTTTCACTAAATCAGGCAACCGCACATGTAAATGCAAGAGGTAAACATCCCTCATAGTTTGCATTTTGGTCATTCGTTTAAAGACAACCCCGTGATTGTCCACATTGCATCCACTATGGTACAAAAGGAACGTGAAGAATATTGTCCACTTGACGTGTACGGATTGAGAATGCATGGCTTACTTGGAGGCGGTCAAGTCAGAAGTCAGATGTGCCGCGTGCCGTTATCATTCACTAGTATGCAATTTGGAAGTCGTTGCAGTAGTTCCTTTATGAGAGTGTCCTGTGCTCTAACTTGTGCCTGCACTGCATGGGATGATTGCCTAAGTACAAAGATAGCAACACTTGAGGCGGAAAGTGCAAAAATGCACGACAAGACAATGAAAAAGTACACTACCTTCGCCTCATTTCCAGAAAGTGCTCCAACGAATGTGCCGTTATTGATATCACACTTCATTCTTCAAGCAAAATAACCATTCCTCTCTGCTCAACGAAATGTATATCAGTGAAAAGGACAGCGATTAAGTGAAGTCGCTCAACACATTTCAAATAGTGTTCAATTACATAAATACCACCGCACTTCCTCCATATCCTTCAGCTGCAATTAAGAAGTACTTGAGATTGAGCAGGAAATCCACTTATATAGTGCATCCAATAAACATTAATCTTAGTATGTCACATGATTAACAGAGTCACCCAATAACAAGTGTTGGAGTATATCTTGATAAGGTTGCAAGCATGTACAGTGCATACAAACGTTGAGAAGTGGCCGGACACTGACTTTGTTTAAGTGTTATTCCTTATATAGTGCCAGGCTCATGATGGTGTTGATAGGCACATACCACCTGGCCGCAAGTGATTTCCTTAAACTGGTTATATGTCTGACCGTGGTGGTGCAATGCAGGGGTAGGACATGGTAATAAACGGGAAAATAATTGGTCTTCATAAGTCACTTCTCTTGCAGGTGTAAGTTTGGTGCAGTCAACGGCTATTTTTGCATGTACATCAATGGCTGAATTATGTCTTGTGTGCTCGTGCCGGTCTCTACTTAGTAATTAACCATTCTAGGAAGAGCAATGTATGTGCAACATCAGTGGTCATGTCATATGTTTTGCTTCGATATAGACGTTGACCACTATGCTAAAGTTAGACACTTTGAAAATATGACTTGCACCTTACAAAAATACACTTTGCAAATGCAATGCAAGTGTTGCATAAGGATTGCACCTGCTACTTCACATCCGATACATAACTGATGAGTGGGTTTGAACGATTAACTCAAGTCTACATGCGATACATAACTGATGTGTGGGTGTGAACCATAAACTCAACTCTTCACAGGTAACAGAATTTGTACATACATGGAACAAATTGTTATTAACAAAAAAAACTTTTCGAATTTTATTACAATGAAATTGCTGTCCAGCAATGGTTGGCAATCAATAAACTAAATGTGACCATACAAATGCCTGTGGCATTTGTATTGACGTTCATGAATAAGGTAACAATGCGCCTAGCCGCGTCTGATGCCGACATTTCCTTCAATGAGGTCAAGAGTGCTATGCAAGTCACTACGAGGCTACGACTGAATACTGAAATTAACATGAGGACTATGTAATAACGTAAATGCGGACAGCGTTAACATGGTGGTCAATTAACAATGTTTAGAAATATGCAGAAGTCCAATGGTGTTTTGATAAGTATAAGAGCAAAAATAAAAATGCAGTGGTTAATATAGTTATATCGAAAAACCCTTTTAGGATATGCACATTCTTGTGTGCAAGAATATTTTTTTACACTGAAGACAATTTCCAACAAGCTATTTTTGTGTTGGGTCAACTGGACGTGCCGTACAGTCAAACCATGTGGTTGAGAATACTGTATTTTGACCCGTTCCTAAACTACATTCAGTTCGTGGGTCTAGCCCATGTCCATGGTTGGCACACAGTACACCTTTATTAGTTCAGTTATGAGAGCCTAATTGCTCTGGCTACAGCTTAATTACTGTAAGGACAGCCTAATTGCTGTCCTAACAAATTAATATAATTTAATGAAACTTATACATATACATTACAAAAAACGTATTGTACGTCTTGTCGTGTTTTCCAAACTTGTCTTGAAAAGGGAGCGTGTCTATCGAATGCGTCTTGTAGGTCTTGGAGTGTTGTTAAGTGTAAATGCGTCTTGTCATGTTTTCTGAACGCGTCTTGACAAGGGGGCGTGCCTATTGATAGCGTCTTGTAGGTCTTGGCGTCTTGTTATGAGCGAATGCGTCTTGTCTTGTTTTTCCGAACACGTCTTGACAAGGGGGCGTGCCTATCGAAAGCATCTTGTAGGTCTTGGCATCTTGTTATGAGCGAATGCGTTTTGTCGTGTTTTCCAAACGCGTCTTGACAAGGAACAGTGCCATTTGAAAGCGTCTTGTAGGTTTTGGCATCTTGTTTAGTGTGAATGCGTCTTGTCGTGTCTTTGTAAACGCGTCTCAACAAGGGAGCGTGCCTATCGAAAGCATCTTGTATGTCTTGGCGTTTTCTTAAGTGTGAATGTGTCTTGTCGTGTCTTTGTGAACGCGTCTTGACAAGGGAGCGTGCCTATCGAAAGCGTCTTGTAGGTCTTGCCGTCTTGGTTGCGTGTTATGAAGGTTTGTATGCGCCTCTCCATAGTAGGGAAACTGCAGAGTATTCTCTTATCATAAATATTGACGCCTCCCCTTGAACGCGTCTTGAAATGGCACAAGAGGCGTAAGACAGGGCGCACTCCAACCCCTTCTCCATAAAGTGGAAAACCTTTGTCTAGTCACCATGATAATTTAAAACTATTATGGAAACGAAGTATCGATGGATAAATTTCTCGTGACTGATTTTTAGTTTTTGTCATTTAGATTCCGTTTCGTGTGACTTTGAGGTGCCACGTGTGTGTGGGTATACTGTAACCAGTATCCACAGTTCTTACGAATGGACCAAACAACAAGGGAAGCCAAAGAAAAATGCAGGCATTCTTCGGAACGACCACACTACAGGAACCACTGAAGGTACCTCTCTCTCTCTCTCTCTCTCTCTCTCTCTCTCTCTCTCTCTCTCTCTCTCTCTTTCGTGTTTTCAGTACTCCCTCAATCACATTTATCAGCCACATTTATTCAGTAAAAAAGATTAGAATCTCAAAAGCATGCATTAACCAATTGTACAATTAACAATACTGAAATGTAATGTCTGTACTCCAATATTCCATTGTAGGGCACTACTTTCTCGCCAATGGCCGTAACATGGCACGCGATATAGGCATTCACATTCATAAGACGATTCTCACTTCTCCACTCCACCAAACGTCCTCGATCCAATGTCTGCAGTTCTTTTACCATAGAGGACTCAAGGACATCAGTCATCTGTCAGTGTACTTGCGAAACAACAGTACGTCGAGATATTTGCTGCTGAAGCTTGTCGGCGAGGAGCCCCACGAGTGGTCACTTGCGACAACAGACCTGCCACCTGGCGAGTATCGAGTGGAGTTTGAGTCTCAGGCAGTCTGGAAAAGAGCTCTCACTGGAATTGATGATATATGGGTTTCTGACGGACCCTGTGACAAATCCTGTAAGTCATTGTGTCTGACCATGAGCCACTACATATATGCCTGAATATTAAACAACAATTTTTATTTGAAGTCCACATACAGGCTGAAACCTTTTAAAAAATGGTTTATGATATAAGAAAAGGTATTGAAAACTTCTTGAGGAGCTAATCTTAAACAAACAAGAACGAATCTCTCTCAAATGTTTTCTAAATATCTCTTGTTTTGTTAGGATATATCTATGTGTGCTAAGCAATTGTGGAATGAATTTCTGTAGTAAGATATCTAAACATGATTAAGACTGCTTAGTGGTGCCAGGGGTTACTGTATTGTTTTTTTCCTAGGTCACCATAAAGTGTCCCATAAAACATTCTTAATCCCAATTCACACTAGTCGAAATTGTTCTGGCAACGTGCTATTAACGTGGTCGCAACCGAATGCAGTAGGTAATTGCCACCACATCACCCTCTGTCGCCATCAATTGCCAGTATGTTGCCAGTATGTTGCCATCATCGTCAATAGTTGCCAAGGCTTGGCAACTTTTCAAACTGTTTTAAAAATTTGTGAAGCATTGCCGTGGTCACCAGCATCAGATTCTGCACTGTGACGTTTATGTATTTATGTGTCAAATGTGTCTCTATATCTAGTTTCTAAGTATGTAATTATATTTATTTGTGTTTGTTATAATTTGCATATGATATGCAATGTACTTTTGTAGTTGATATTATAGTCCATAAAATACATGCTTACATACATAGCTTTACTTGAAATAATTCACCTTCTGTTACGGATAATAAGATGAATTTCGGTGCATAAGTAATGTATTTTTGTAAATATGCATAATGTATTGTGCTAGAATGAATTATATGGGTCTACCTTTGAGGATGTTCATAACTTTGCTAAATCATTTGTTTTGATCTAAAAGGGCAACATTTTTAGTCTATCTCTCTGTTGCAAGTTGATATTAGCTTTTAAAAGTTTTGTACATATTTAGAGAAAACAAACACTCTTGATTGTAGGTCTTACGGCACTTATAAATCTGTTTGATTTTCTTGAACTTTGCAAGAGTAAAGAAAATAGCACTGTGATACTTAATTCATTGGGGCATCAATTTCGTTTTTGTCACACATCTTGCTGAAGATAATTCAATTTATGTCACAAACACCTCCAATGGTTTCCGCAGAATGGCCAACGGTTGTGACAGAGTTGCCAAGGGTCACAACTACGTTGTTACTAGGTTGCGAACGTAAATCATTGACAACCTATTGGAGATGTATTGACGACCTCTTGCAACATTTTAAAAACAGTTGGAGACTCACTAGAACTCATTTACAATGATGGCGACCACAGCGAATTTTTCAAATGGTTCATAAGTCGCCAAGCGTCTCCTTGCTTTGGCAATCGTTGATGATTAAAGTCAATGCACTGGCGATCATTGACGATTAAGGCAATGCGTGGGCAATTCCCCGCAGCCATCTGTGCCATCACGTTGCCAGCACAATTTCGGCTAGTGTGAATGGGGCAGACATCGACTCGCAACAGAGAGATAGACCAAGACTGTTTCCCTTTAAGATTAAAACAAATGATTAACCAATTTTATGAACTTCCAACAACTGTAGACCCAGTCATTTTGCAAAACCTTAGACCACTTTGCTGCTGAGGGAAGCCGATTCATGTAGATGAATGTATACTCGTATCTGAATATGATCATAATGATTATATCAAAATGCACAATACTTATTGTGTTAGACTGTTTGCTGAACTGACTGTACAAAATCGTTATATAGCTTTATACCTGCACAATGATAAGTGCAATAACAAAGTGTAATTAAAGATTGTCAGGTAAAAATGGCCTGTTCTTTTCTTACAGATCACACAATCTCGTGTGACTTTGAACAAGGGCACAGGTGTGGATACACAGTTTCTTATCCAGAGAGACCTCTAGGTCTAGCCTGGCAAATGGAAAAAGGGAAGACAGAATCAGGTTGGACTGGTGCAAACGCTGACCATACCTTCGGAAATGCATCTGGTAAAACATGTCAAGTTTAGGGACATTGGAGTGAATGCAGTGTTACACTTACTAATGGCACAAACCTCATGTGACAATTTCTATTCCATATATGACCTTTTAAATATGTATTTCTTTATCTAGAAACATGGCACTTTCTATCTTAAGAATATTTAGTACTTGAATATCTGAAGGTGGCCTACCCATTCCAGTACTATTTGTCACTGACCAACTCTGACAACTTGTTTCTAAAATTGCCTCTTCGATTATTTACTAGGGTGACAACTGGTCAGTCTCTAAAATGGGTGAGTGATGACAATGACTCAGTTACCTTAGTCAAGGTGGAGGGGCTAAATGCTATCAATAGCGATAACCTGCCACTGAGTTGGCTCAAGCGAGGACTGAAGTAATCAACAGTCTGGAGTGGGTGTCACTATAACTGCCAGTGATCCACTGAGGGACTATACAGTTGCAGTGTCAGTTTAGGTACTGGTATATTTTGTGATTCTAGGGCACGAATGAATGTTATCAGCTTTGCTATATTTGTGTTGAAGACAATACATTACCAGGCCCTTTTGTCTATTTGCAATGCCAGATACCCAAGTAACTTACCTCAGTAACAGACAAAATACAATTCGTTTGATATCTACATCTTAGTTTCAAAACTGTTGCACTATTTGATAATGTTTCTATATAGATTTCATACCTGCAGTTTTCACTATGATACTGTCAATATGTAACAATCTGTTTGGGAAAGTCTCATAACGATTCGATTGTTAATATTCATTTATCGAATAAGGCTGTCATTGAGAAGTGTTGCCTGGAACAATACTCTTGGTGGGCTGCGTTTTGATTGCAAGTATTATCCCAGTTCCTTTAAAATACTCTGATGATGGCATTCCGTTGTGTTTCATCCCCCCTATTTTGACTACATACTGAATTCCTTGGAATAGTTCTCAGCATCATCCATCTCTTTCAGAATTTCTAAACTACCATTTTAATTGTCCCAACCTTTGATGATTGTCTATAGGCATGAAACCACTTTGTAGGGTTGCCATGAACCCCAAAGGGCGATACAGTGCATGTTTCCATACACACAATTTGTTTACCTTGACAAACTTTGTGGGACAAAGGAGACACATTACCACACCATTAGATGTTCTGGGAACGCTCACCAGTTGACGACAACAGTGTACCATTAGTGATCAGATTCTCTTCTATTTCACCCAATAAAGTCCATCATCTTCCATCTTTAATCCTGTTCCTCTGGTTTGGAATCATCTCACAATTGAGAAATGAAAGGGGAAACTTAGGACCTATTCAAAGAGTTCGTTATTTAGTACTCTTTCTTCGAATGGTTCATGCAAGGTGTTTTTTCAGAAAGATATCATAAACAATAGTATTGCCTTTCAAGGCCATTATGGGTAACATTTTGTTTAAGGGCATACATAATTGATTTCAGTGGCTCTATTAATATATTCAATGAGATATATTGTTTTACAATTATATCTGATTTGATTATTATACAAATGTGACATCCCTTGTCGCCCTCAGCTTTGCCCTGTCCCGATGATCGTCCGAGGGGGGCTTATTCCTGTTGTACGCACCACAGGCATGTTATAGTGGTTTTATTATATCAAAGAAAACACAAAACACTTTCAGAACTGCCAGCACTTGTACTAGGTTCAGAACTCATGCTAGTGAAAAAATGTCATTCATGAAATGTATTTTTCTTGGTCCTCAAACAGCAGATTATTCTATTATTCATTTCGCGCTATACGAATGGCAGATTGCCTATTCAAATTGTTGCGACATAAAGAAAGTAGATTCATTCATTTAAGTCAACATGAGTAGTGTGGGTTTATATTTGTGTTGATGTACGTATATACTTAGCAAATATGGCGCAGGGAAATGTACAGAGTACTGTAGTAGCTTTGTTAGGAGCTGGAACGGTAGTAGACGGACAATGCTCTGGTAGCGGATAAACAAAACCAGGGTGGACAGTTTTGATTCGGATTCCTATTGTCGTCTGCCTAGTTTCACCGGAGGATCATTTGACAAATTTTCGTGGGTGTTACGGGTTGGGGTCAGTTATTTTCCGGGTCAGCAAACTCTGTTGGTGTTTGAGGGTATTCGGGATAGCGTATATTATTTAATCCAATAACACAACCTGTTAAGGACCACAGCCTGTTGCTAAGGAGTGAGTATTACATGACTATTATGACATCCCTTGTCGCCCTCAGAATGTTGGTATATTTCAATCTCTCCTTGTGCAGGACACTTCATTTACACTGAGGCTAGTCATGGATCACCTGGAGAAGAAGCAACATTGACCTCCCCTCTGCAACAATTCAACACTTCCACAACTTGCCTGGACTTCTACTACCACATGTACGGACCGCAAATCAATAAACTGGAGATATTTCTCATTTATCCACCATTTCACATAAAGCCAATATGGCGGCGAGAAAGTAACCAGGGCAAGAGATGGCATCATGCACAGGTCATCATTAATGGCGTGAGTCAGTATCAGATCAGATTTACTGTAACTCGGGGCTTAGGCAGCAAGGGAGATGTATCTATTGACGATATCCTTATCAGTGAAGGGCCATGTAACATTACAGGTTAGTAGTTGTAGCAGTGGATAGTAATTGTTGGTGTTGTTGTTGTTGCTGTTGTTGTTGTTGTTGTTGTTGTAGTAGTAGTAGTAGTAGTAGTCGTAGTAGTAGTAGTAGTAGTAGTAGTAGTGATGGTAAAGATGATAATGTTGATGATGAAGACACTCATCGTCATCATATTATCATGGGAGTCACCATTGTATTTATTGTTATTATCGATATTATTCTCATTATTATTATTATTATTATTATTATTATTATTATTATTATTATTATTATTATTATGATTATTATTATCATTATTATAATTATTATTATTATTATTATTATAACAGTCAATATCATCATTCCAATAACCGCAAGTAAGAACTCTATCTAATAATATAAAGGAATATTTTTGGAATATGAATAAATTGTCAGTTTTGAATACGAGGTTTGAATAATGCAGTCGAGCTAGTTCCTACCTTATGGTACTAACTTTCTATATGCATCATTTGACTATGTTGTTTTATTATGTGAATTGTACAATGCAAATCTACATACATTATCTCATCAACTTTCAGAGTGTCCTCCAGGGATGTTCCACTGTAAAAATGGCCAGTGTGTAGATAGCAGTAAAGTATGTGATGCAAAGAATGACTGCCAAGATTATAGTGATGAGACATTTAAGTGTGGTAAGCCCCCTCCTCTCTCTCTCACTTTCTAACTCCTCCAGAGCAGTTCTTACATCAGGTGTACAAGTGTTGTTTCTGGTATCAGATATAGCATACATTGTTTCTAAAATACGGGTTGGCATAAGAAAAGTAGTAACTTCGTTAAGTAAGTAAATGTCTACCCTGGAGATGTTGATTCAACTGCAAGTATGGCTTACTCATTTTTCAAATTGCAAGCACAGTTTGACTAAGTGCGCGAACATATGAACTGGTTCAGAAATTGACCACAATCGGTCAAACAGACCAGTCTCATGTAAATAAGATAAAGTATAAAGTGCTGTTTGGAAGAACTTTTTCGAAGAGTTCCATAAAGCAATTTACATTTTTAAGGTCTATGTCTAGATTTAAAAATCAACACAATCAAACAGAATATTTTACGGTCAAATGGCAAAAACAGGCTGTACGATGACAGTGTCCTTGTTTTTTAAAAGGATGGACTGAGTCAGGCGACTATCACTAATTCTTCTTCTTGCTAGGACACTCTCCTAACGCTGTCTTAAAACGATTCTAAAACCTTCAGGACTGAGAAACAGAGCGTGCAACTGTTTAGAAAGCTTAGAAGATGGATTTGGAAGGCATTCATTATAAGAATTATTGTCAGAGGCTGGTGATGCTGCGGATTTATATAATTATTTGATTTTAGTCACTTTTTTCTGCCATATTGCATCTAAGTTATGACTAGCCATTTGTAACTGCGGGAGGAATTGGGAGTAGCGAAAATCATCAATTAATGCCAAGTCATTTGGGACATTTGCATCGGCTGAGAGTTTCTACCATGGCTGTGGTGAGAGACATGAGGCAAGCTATCAGTCATTACCTAGGCTTCAAAGCAAAAGGCCATCAGGGCAGGCCCTGAATGAAAGCTATTACTTGAAACAGAGCCATCAGTATACATGAAATCATAGTCTTGAGGAGAAGCTTTCACCAGAGTATGTTAAATTGGGTTGGCCTGCTTGCTATGTAAACATGCAGCTTTGTGGAGAGCTTCTTATTGTCCTTGTGCAACTAAAGGCTCCTTGAAACTATTTGTGAAGAGAGAAGGAGTACACCCTGTTGTGGTGGCTAACATAAAGGTCTACCACGAGTGAGCATTTTCATAATTACATATTGGTGGATTTACCTTTCTTCATATATATTGCAAATAGACTCATTGATTGATAAGACGTTATAAATTGCCAAACCAGGTCTGCAATATAGAATTAAATTGAGGTGGTTTGCTTTTCCTTCCCTAGATCCTTCATGCAGGCGTACTCAACTAGGTACTGAGTATATAGGAAACAAATCAACAACAGTAAGTGGGAAGGAATGTTTACCATGGTCCACTTACCTGTTGTTACGTCACTTCCGGAACAGTCATGTGTTCTTCCCTGAAATGGAACATTCTCAAGCAGGAAATTATTGTCGAAATCCAGACAGCAGAGCTTCAGGTCCCTGGTGTTTTACCTCGAGTAGTGTAGCAGAGCCTTGTGATATCCAAACGTGTGGTATGTGCTTTTTATTTATTTATGTTTTTAAAATAGGGTGATCTGTGATTTCGTAACATGTAATTCTGTAACAGAAAAATAGCATTTTTTTTTTTTGAAAATGCTCAGATTGGGTCATTACCATGAAACTTCATAGAAAAAGGCATTTTAACACTAATTTAACTATAAGGGGAACACTTTTGAAAAATAAATTTTCAATCAGTGTTTTTGTGGGGGTTAAAATTTGTGATCCGTATCATTACGGAATCACAAATTTGATAAATTGACTGGTTCAAGCCTATAGATGTCTTGAACATTATTTAAATGGACTAGTTTGTTATCTTAACTTTAAGTTCAGTATTAACTGATAGTTAATACTGAAAGAGATATTTTGCGCAGTATTTTGAAAAAAGGTATATGTCCATTATCGAGAAGTAGTTTCAATATGGCATCAAAACGCTTAGGACAAGGACTAATCTGTACATGGAAGTCAGATGAGGTTCTTTATAAACAAGTTACTCACATATGATTTTGAGAAGTACAATTATTAAAAATGTGTCATGGCACCAAACTGCCCTTTTTAAAACATTCACATAGTTTTAAAATAGAGTATAATTAAGCTGGCCAGCAGGGCATCTCAGCCTCATTTGGACACCCACTCCCTCAAAAATCACCCTGCAGGACACCAAGATAATTTTGTGAGTAGCACTTTAAAAGGACATTTTACAAACACACAAATGTATTGTTTTCACTCTAGTTTAAATTCAGTGACCTTTTATAAGGCATTTATTTCAATAAGTACATGCATGTTCATGATTTTAATGGGCCATATCAACCTATTCAATTCAATTTTTCCCCTCAAATTCATGAAAACATGCTCCCTCATTGGCTGTCTTATTTTACAGTAATATCATTCTTGAACCCTATTTGTTCTAGGCTGTTCTTTCCTTCTGTCTGACTCTCTATCTCTCTTACCTCTCTCTCTCTCCTTCAATACTCTCTTCTCTGTCTCTGTCTCTGTCTCTTCCTTTAGTCTTTTAGATTGCCACAGCATTTGTCATCAATCTTTATAATATGTTTTCTTATTGAATACTTAAATCTATATGATTTGGGCGATCAAATGGGCCCACCACAATATAAGATATTGTTTCACGTTGGCTGTGTCAAACCATTTTTTCTCTTTGCTTTTCTTTTCTTTTTCCTTCCCCTAAGCATTTGTGCCATCCCTTTTTTCTCCCTGTCTCATTGAGTAGGCCTACTGTATTAACCATTATTTTTTATTCCTTCCTCTGGATTTCTTATCCTTATTTGCAATTTCTGTTCTTCCTCTTCCTACTTTTTGTGTTTTGTGTTTTCATTTGCATTTAGGATTTTCCTTCTTTTTAGTTTGTCCCTCCAATGTTTATCACATTTATATCCTCTGTTTGTTTGTTTGAATTTCTACCGGGATTTGAACCAGCGCATTTCTATAGTGTTCGCCCGATTGCTCGAACATGTCGAACAGCATTCGTTTCACCTCAGATTATGATCATTGAAAGTAGTTTGGCATCTTTGAACAAAAATCCGACCAGGGATAAAAATTATATTAAAACAAAGCTGGACCTTTAGAAGTTCAGCCGGCCAAAAAAACTGTAAAACAAAAGTTTATTCACCTGTTTATGACCCCAACAAACAGGAAACACTGCGATCGTTATAACCATGCCCCTAGTACGATTTTCCTTACCTCATAGGGTACCACAACTTGACTATATGACATACAGATGTGTTTTGAAGCGGTACCTTATCTTAAAAATTGCGATTGATTCTGAACACTTCTTATTTGGTACTTGCTATCGGACTCTCACTGATAACATGGGGTGGCGCTTGATTTATTACATCCTATGTTCCTTCTTTTCCTTTTCTCTCCCCTGTATATTCCTTTTTATCATCTCTTTGAATCATTTTATTCTTTGCAACATTCTGAACACTACTTATTTATCATGCGTTTTATTGTTTGGCACTTCCTGTTGGACTCCAACTAGAGTGGGGGAGGGGGTGAATGATTACATCTTATGTCTGCAGTGTAATCAATGCTGCGCTATATAAACTTAAGCGTACCTATTCTTTGCAAGCAGGGGGCCTGCTATAAGGTGGGCCTGAACTTTTCATTTCTTTTCTGTTTGATGCGGTGAGAGCTAGAAACCAAGATCAATGCAAATGGTATATTAAGTGGTAACGGTAGTTTGATTGTGTTTTTTTATTTACCTACTTATTATTTTTTTTATTCTATGCCTCTAAACCTCCGGCACGGGGCCTGCTAGTGTATATATATATATATATATATATATATATATATATATATATATATATATATATATATATATATATATATATATATATATAGGGACAAGGGATTGCCAAATTAATCCAAGATGCTGATAAATATCACTGACACATATGAACCAATGTCAAAAAAAACATTACCATTTCAGCTTGCAAGAAAAGTCAATTCGCATGCAGGATTGGGGGATGTGTTACGTTAGAGAAGCTGTGCAATGGCATTGATGAATGTGGAGATAACTCTGACGAAACATTACCAGAATGTGGTGAGAATGAAGTTTGTACCTTGTCATAGAAAATCAGCTAGTTAATACCTCGTCATTAAAAAAATGAATCGTTCAATTTAACTAGTGTTGAACTAGGTATTTAATTGTATATAATATGTAACCTCGCCTTGATACTTGACTCTAAAATGAAACTAGAATGTTTGGTTGGATTTGACAATTGCTGCTTTTCTGTATGAATATAACATTTTATCTCGAGTCATCAAATGATTTATCATTGATTGGTCTATGATAACTAACTTTAATGTGTGTACCTATCTATAACCTACCTTTCCTTCTATCTATCTAATAACTATGATAAGTGTATTATCATTTGATATAAACCTGCTCAAAAACGCATTAAATGTGATTGTCAAAGGATAGATGTTGTTATTTGATATATCTATCTTTGAACCGATGCGTTTTCAATTGTCGTTTGACGATTGCCACACTCTCGGCAGCTAGGATATGATCTGGAAGCTGACTCCAAAGTTTTTAGGCACATGAACTAAACGATTTGTCGATCTGTAGGTTTTAGTTTTGGTTCTCGGTTCACAGAGTATGTTGGTTATGTACAGATTTCAGCGTGATGGGAAGGACAAACATTTTTATCATTTCCCTCTGGTAAGAGGATTCAGTTCTATGCAGACACTTGTTTCGAAGGTGATAGTTAGCAGATTTGATTGCCTTTGAAACATATGCTGCCATAGTCATGCTTGGATCAAAAACAGAGCCCAGATTGACGATAGGTCTATTGCGAATCTTAGCAATTTTACCATTCACTGATATACTATGCACAGAGCTTTTGGCTGTATTGTAGTTCGCCCCTTACAATCATGGTTCACGGATAAACTACATCATACTAAGAATGAAGGGAGAAAGACAGAGAGACATTCACAAAGAAATATACAGAGCAGAGAAGTTGAAGTTTCATTCTCATAGCCAGTAAAGCTACATAATTCAATGATGGATCACAGACTGCGGAAATGACACTATGTTCATTTTAAAACCTATAGACGACCTTTAGACACAAAATGACAGAATTGCCAGCATACGGTTCTGCTCCAGAAATTTGCAACATTTTCTGAAAGAAAAAAATACAAAATCAAAAATGTGCTACCAGATTGCTTCGACATCAACCTGACTATACCTCAGGATAAGCCTACCTCAAATCTAAGTTTCCTTCAAACCACAATACAGGAGGAGGTGTGAAAGATAACATGTAAATCTCATTCAAAAAAATGTACATTTGATCAAATATCCACATGGATCATCAGAGATGCTAGAAATGAACTGCTTCCAACAATTAAAGACATCATTCATGCTTCACGGAGGTCAGGTCAAGAACGTCTTCTTCGAGTTCTGATAGATGATATATTCACCACATCAGTGGAAATCCTATGGTCTGTACCATAAGGATCAGTGTTGTGCCCCCTGCTCTTCCTGGTTTACCTCCTACCCGTAGGAATACTGATAAGAATGCGTGGTAAAGAACTACATGCTTATGCGGATGATGGCACAATTCGACATCTCTATTGAACCTTTCAATCAGGGTGCAGATGACACAGGGGTAGCGAGGTGGGCTAACTGCCTCACTGACATCTATATGCAGATGTCTCAAAATAAACTGAAACTAAACGCACACAATACAGAGGTTCTGGTATTACCGCAACTGGTGTTATAATGGAGGTCAAACATGAACCAGTCGGTAATCTAGCTGCTGTTTGTGATCCAAACAATGTGTCTGCATGTGTTTCAACGGCTATCAAGTCTGCCAATTACCACCTTATAAATATTGAAAAAAATGAGAAAATTTCTCAAAACTGATACAACCAAGAGTGCCACTGTCTCAGGGGTGACATCACGCCTTGACTGATGTTATGGACCTTTCATTGGAATTACCTATTGGCTATTATGCAGGCTCCAGAGAGTCCAAAACAATGCAAACAGAGTGGTTATTGACTTGAAAAACTATGATCCTATTACACTAATTCAAAAAAATCTTTACCGGCTGCCCATCAGGAAAGGTAATGAGTTCAACATTCTGCTCTTGACTTTCAAATGCATGCACGGATGAGCCCCTCCACAATTTAGGGAATTGTTAGTCAAACAAGTCAATACAAGGACTCTAAGATCAAATACTGAGACTGTATTACAGATATCACACACTCATATGAAAACGTTTGGTGACATAGACTTCTGTGCCTAAGCACTGTGCCTCCGTAATGATCTCCCCAACAACATCAAGGCTGATGGAGACGCGTAGCATAGTGGTTAGAGCGTCGGACTATCGACCCAAGGGTTCGTGGTTCGAATCACCCAGCAGTGACCGCGGTCTGTTCTTAGGCAGAACAGTTTACTTCTCATTGCCTAGTGCTTCGGAAGGCACTTAAAGCCGTTGGCCCCGTCTCTCTTGATGTCTATGTCTTGAGGAAGCGTAAAAGAACGATTCATGTTGGAAAGTTGACTGACATCGGATCCTCTCCTCCTTCAGCCCCCAACTCCTTGAGATGGCGGGAGGGTAAAATAAGGCCTCTCTACTCCCTGGGACGGCGGGAGGGTTCAAATATGGCCTCCCTACTGTAACAGGGATCTATTGTACCCTGTTTGTTATTTGAAACATGTTGTCACTATAGCTGCTGCTTGAGCCCTCTGCCCTATTGGTCATCATTTAGAGCCCGCCTGCCATCTGCAGTCAGGGCTTGACCATACACTCAGCTCAGAACAGGAAATATCCTGTGGGTTTCTTATCTCTCCCAAAGTCATAAAGATTCTGCTTTTGTTTGCTACATGGGTACTTGTCCTGCTCGCACTCTCTAGCCGACCCTTGGACTGCTAACATGTGCTTTAACTGACTCCTGGGCTGAGGAATTACATGTACTTATGGGCTGCAGTGGCAGCACACTTTAGTATCCACTAGTGGGACTATATTAGGACATTAGGATAGGCTCATCCCTGTATTTGTAGTAAGTAATAAAGCATCTGTATATATTGTAATCTAGTTTCTATTTGTCATTCTTAAACCCTGCATCACATAGATTGATCTCCTAACCCTTATTGTAACCAACCCTCAGATTAACCCTGAGCTAGCAGTAGCAAACGGTTACACCTACGAACAAGTCACCACCATGGAGTTTGGTTGCGAGAAGTCGCAGCTAGGAGTCCTGGGCAAGTGTGTACATGCACGTTCGTTGTAAATATAGAATAGTAATTGATAAATAATAGTAATTGATAGGTATATGTAATTCGGTTGTATAGTCCACCAGTAGATGGCGCCTGATTGCGAGAAGTCGCGGCAAGGAGTCTCGTGCTTGCGTGTTGACGTAGATGTAATAATAGTTACCCAGCTAACATTACGGTATTGGCCCTGTAATGGGCCAATACCGGCTGCGGTACCGGCCCGATACCGCACGCCGGTACCGGCCCGGTACGTTTTGCTCGCGTTTTTTGTACAGGGCCGGTACCGTTTTACGGTATCAGCCCGGTACAGAATCGGTACCGGGCAGATACAGGGCCGATACAATGTTGACTGTAATGGCCCAGTACTGGCTCGGTATAGTTTATACGGTATTGGCCCGGTACCAATTCTGTATCGGGCCGATACAGGGCCGATACAATGACTGTAATGGCACAGTACTGGCCCTGTACAGTTTAAACGGTATCGGCCCAGTACCACTTCAGTATCGGCCCGATACTGGGCCGATATCATTTTGACTGTAATGGCCCAGTACTAGCCCTGCATAGTTTATATAGTTTCGGTCCTGTACCAATTCAATATCAGGCCGATGCGTGGCCGATATAATTCAGCCTGTACTGGCCCAGTATACGTAGTGGCCCTGTATAGTATATACAGTATCAGCCTGGTACAGATTAAGCACTGGCCAAATACAAAATTGCTTTAATGGCCTAGTACCAGACCCATATAGTCTTTTGCATTGCCTTGGGAAAGATTCTCTTCTGGGACAATTACAACCCAGAACAAAGTGGCCGAGTAGGTTTCAGTATTGAACCATAACACAATGTATTATTGGGTCAGTATTATTGTCTGCAATTAATGATCCAATATTGTTTTTTCATGGTCCATTGCTTAAACCTGCACTGCCCTCTATACAGGACTATCCAAGTTGACATATATCATTAGACACAGAGCATATAACTAATGGGAATGTAAATATACAAATATTAACTAAATCTGCATGAAATGGATTTATCAATAGCTTTATGGGAAATCAAGAAACAAGAGACATAAGTTATTAGCTTTCATCATTTATTAGATCACTCAATTTTACACTCAAATTTGTCACTGATCTCCCTCCACTTGGCGCTGCCTTTCTAGCTGGCGTTTTTCCTGCCTCCATTCCTGTCAGAGGAATTCCTCAACCATGAGGCCACATCCTTCTCTACATCTGCTGGATTGGAACAGTGGTTCTTCATGATAGCACCTGAAAAAATCAATAGAGGTATGAATACACTAAACAAAAAGAGGTTTGAAATATATGACATCTTTTAAATCTTAACATTAATTAGCAGGTATTTATAAAAGTATTACACAATTCATTTATCTAAATATCATACTATGAATCCATAGAAGTGTAATACAATTAATCTTTTCCTGCATCTAGTTGATATTTTATTCATCAACTCATCTTCCTATAAATCATTCAAATTCTTCCTATTAAACCAACTATTTAGTGCTGATACAATTAATCAAAAGTTCAATTAATTGGGAAGCGTTTTGGCACAATTTCTGAGCCATTGATTGCCAAAACCCAGCTCAAGGATCAGGAGAAATAACATAAATCTGCGAATGTGCCGTTTTTAGTTAAAACTCGGAAAATATCCATCCTAGAGGCCAGATCTTACTCTCATGTTAAAGAGCAGACAATTTTACATAAGACAGTATAGTTTCAAAACTTTAAGTTGAAAATTGTGGAAAGGAGAAATTGAAGTACTTTTGATTAGATTCCCTAAGTTGTTCACCTTTCCCATGCTCTGACCACTCTTACACAATTATAGGTTCTATATGGCCTTAAAAGTTCTCCTTTCCATAATCTGATACAACTGGGATTATAATAGGCATGTTGCAAGTGATATAAACATTAAAAAAAAACTTACCAGATAAGAGTTTTGTCCAGTTGGAAAAGAGGAGATCTGGAGAGATGTGTTATCCAGTGAAGAATTGGAAGCAGCATGGAAAAGTTTTTTCAAAATGGCCGCTTGTTGATACTATTGCATTGTGGGCCAGGTCTGTGCTGCCCTCTGTCAACTGGGTGACATTACTAAGTAAAGCTATACATGGCAAGAGTCATTGATATGTTTTAAAAGCATTTAATATAGTTGGTTTTTATTTATGTTGACTATATGTTGAGATTAATCAGCAAAATGAATAATTATGAGAATAACCAAATTTTTTTTTATGTTTTTGTCAAATTATTTATTTATTCAAACATTTATTCAAACATTTTTACATTGATTTATTTACTTAATTGCTGCCTAAGTATATATTCTCTCATAGACATCTTTATTACAATTTCTAAATTATTGTTAAAATATATATATATATATATATATATATATATATATATATATATATATATATATATATATATATATATATATATATATATATACATATATATATATATATATATATATATATATATATATATATATATATATATATATATATATATATATATATATATATGAATATATATATTTTTAAGATAAAAAGACTAATTAGCAAAGGTTTGGCTGTACATAATAGTTTGTATGATTTTGGTACTATTTCAATGGATAGAAAATACTACGGTATACTTATAACGTCTTCATATTGCAGAGCGGTATTGTTTTTCTATAGGCTAGTACCGATAAATATTGGTAAAACTGACTCTACCAAACGGTACGGTACCGGTACCGGCCCAATACAGCTTTTGTATCGGCTAGTACCGGCAAATATTGTACCGGCAAACGGTACAGTACCGGTACCGGCCCGGTACCGGTAAACGGTATACGGTACAAGCGGTACAAGCCGGTACAAAGCCTGTAAACGGAGTTTATTAGACTATATGGGCCACACACGTCTACTGACTACTCTTTATTGAGTGTTTTTGGACATTATAGAATGGACGGCGCTATACCTAATGTATTATTATTATAATTATAATTATCATTATCATTATTATTATTATTATTATTTTTATTTTTATTATTATTATTATTATTATTATTATTATTATTATTATTATTATTATTATTATTATTGTTATTATTATTATTATTATTATTATTATTATTATTATTATTATTATTATTATTATTATTATTATTTTTATTATCATCCGCATCATCATTGTGATTATAATTAGTAATATCATTATCATTATTATCATTATTAGTATAAGTATATCTACTTACATACCAACATACATACCAACATACATATATATATACGTACGTACGTACATACATACATACATAAATACATACATACATACATACATACATACCATCATATAT
>OZ012695.1:41393309-41449417 GCA_963942565.1 Maea johnstoni | reverse complement strand
GCACTTGTCTTAAACCACCAACTACTTCACATACTCACATACATAGATACATAGATAGACAGATAGATACATACATACATATATACATACATACATACATACATACATACTTGCATACAAACATACATACATACATACATACAGTGTAAAACTCGCGGAAGCAGCTCTCTTTATTGCCTATTACTGTTTTATATCAGCTGTACATAACACAATTGTTCTATTTTCAAATCATTACTACATATCCAACCTGTTGATGATGTATGGTCGGCCCTGGGTCCTGAAAAGACAGTATCTGCTGATCCACGCTGATGAATCCATTCTATCTCGTCATTTTTACTTTGCGTAAAACCGCACAGTGAGTGGTCAAAATCGCATTCAATCGCAGCTCTGCCTGAAGAAAAAGGGTTGAGAAAGGATCGGTATATTTACTCTAATTCTTTAATTCAATGCTTCTTTTGTAACGTGCCATAAAATGTAAAAAGTAACATGGTCGGCTCTTAGTCAACATTCATGGAATCAATACATTCAAAGAAGTATTCAGCCAAAAGAGTGACTTAAGGTTGTTTTTTTGCTTCTACGTGCACGGATTTGATAAATGTAATATGTCTATACGACAGACCAACAGGGGTCAGAAAACTTTACAACTTGTCAAAGTACTATTTAAAAGGAAGCTTCCTTGAGCGACCACGTCTTGCGTTGACAAATTTAAGAGCATTTTGATTGGTTATTTGTTTCATTTAGTTATTATCTTCAATTTGGGTGCTTTTGTACTATAGCTATAGAAGATACCATTTACTAAAATATTAGTTGTAATTCTCTTTTGTCTAAAATTCACACTTTGGTTGATTGAATGATAATATGATTTGCTGCTACTTTTCAATGCCTATGTCTTACTTTGCATGCAATTCAATATTTAGAATATGTTTCAAACGTTAAATTTATGTTTAATTTAATGTATTTATGTTTGATTTAGAATCTGGTTATAATAGCAATATAGTTCAAATTCTTACTTTCACATCTAATGCGATGATAGTAATTAAATGCTTTATCTGGTACCAGACTGACCCCGAAGCCGGCTGCGTCTTTGTTCATAGAGGTGATGAAGCATTTCTTGGTCTGCTGCTCATACATCAATGAATTGCAATTGAGTTCCGGAAAACTGGTGCAGAGATGTTTGCATACAGCGACTGTGATCCCCACATACAGTTTGAAATTCCCTTTTAAGCCACCTAGACGAGATCCACTATCGACCAGAAAGGTGACGCTGCATGCTCCTTTAAAATAAAGAAATAAGAGGAAATGAAAATACACATATTCGAAGGTAGGAGTGGATCCCAACAGCCGTGTGGTCTAGGGCCACTCTGTGAGTGACTGGCCACTTCGTCTTACCGTTCATTAGGTTCGATCCCTGCTCGGGGAGTTTGAGTTGACCTTTGACCTAGAGTAAATAGGCCTTGGTATCAACCGTCTATACCGATATATATCACCACCAGCAACTATAGTTTTTCAAAATTTACCATATATTTGGCTATCAATGTGGTATTTGTGTACCTAACAATATGTAGGCATATATTTAATAGCATGATATCTAATGGGTGGATGCTTACAATGGAATAGTTTTTCTACGTTGAACATGTACGTTGTTGAATATATGTTCTACTCTAACCATAAGTAGGAGAATTCTAAGGTAAATAGCATAATCAATATTTCATACATCGATCTAAAAAACTTTCCTTCAGATTGTATTCACTGACCTTTTTGAATGCTTGATTTGGATTGTAAATCAGTGAAGGTTTCTTCTATTACATCATAAAGCCCCAGCGCATGTGTGGTAGTAGCCCTGGAAATGTGTTTTTGTACCATGTAAAACGGAAAAGCAAACCATCAAAAACAAGGTAAAACCGGCCATGTTTACGTCTAGAAATCAAGTACAAAGATTGAAAAATAAAGTGTATATAATGCACATCAATACTAGAGGCGGGTATATGTATGCATTGTAAATATATATCCGCTTTCCAAGTAGGGGATATTCCTAAGCACTGTGAGAGCACATTATTTGTTCTGATGGCTTGACACTTAAAATGAGTTGTCTAACCACTCATTGCTTATAACATCAAAGCTTTCTTTTATCATAAGGTGATGAATGGTATGACTTGTCACATTCAACACACGCCTGAAGAATTATGTAATGTATTCCAGACGTATGCCTGCTTTAACATAGTCATGTGTGATAACAATTAATGTCGGAAAAGTCTGTTAAGGGGATTGTGCTGTGACTATCATATCAAAACTTAAATCTAAATTTATCTACTTCTATCTGTTTTTTTATGAATATATGGGCATGCAAAAAGAAGTGACATAAATACCATTTATTTGTATTGTTCAGTGACTGATAACTTTACTAACCTCATAGAGTTGTGGTTACACACTGTGATGGCGGGTAGTTCTAGGCTGTCATTATAGATGACTTCTACGCTGACAGTGGTAGGATAGGACCGAAAGATCATCACTCGCGAGATCACAACAAAGGTGAAAAATCCTATTGCAGAAAGTACAGCTGCTAACCATATGAACCTACAACGAAGAGGGAATAGCATAGTAGTTTCTGAGGATGAATCTTGCTTTGTTATGTATCAACGCTTATATTCGGCTATGCTTCCATATCCACAGCATTTTTTCAAGCAGCATCATAGGAAACAGACATTATATACATACATGCTCATATCTACAAATATACATGCATACATACATATATACATACATGCATACGTATATACATATACATATATACATACAATCATACATGCATGCATATGTACATATAATCACACAAAACATACATACATATATGCATACATACATACCTACACACATACATACATATATCATCTATATCATCATCATATTACACTATCGATGACATGCATATCACAATTTATACCATACTAACCTTCTTATAAGAAATGGTGATGGCTGGACAATATAACGCACTCCATGGAATGTAGTATCATCGAGAAACTGCAGAATCAGTGATTTCCATGACTCCTTCTCAGTTTTCTCAGCGGCGACTTAAGAAAAAATAAAGTAAAGAAAATATTGATATTTTCAACAAAAAAACAGAATTGTACCCAAACCGTTTTGTTCTGTTAATGATATGAAATGTATGTGTAACAATAGGATTTATGTTTTTAAGTCATCCAGTAAATGAGTAAACGAATTGAAAAGATGTTATTACTGGTACCCCATTACATTTATTTCTTAATCCTTTTCACTGTTTAAACCGGGTTGACAGACAAAAAGCACTCAGACCAGATAACTGATATTAACATATACTCAATATTACCCCAGATCTTGTATGACGTGCAGAAATGTTGGTTTCTATACCCATTTCTACCTCATTCAATCCATTTGTCGTGATTAAATACCAAATAGACTAGCATTCATACCATAATGTCTGTTAAAAACATACTGAGAACCAATTTGTGCAATAGGATAGATAGCCGCAACCTACCCATCCTATTATCCATGACATGACTAGGCTCAGGGTACCCATATTCTATCCCAGCTATTACCCTGAAGCCTAAGGGGCTAACTTATTGTATAACAACTCACATGTTGCCTACGGTACCTATACACTAAGTGCCTGAATACTGTGCTAACCCTTAGTAGGCTGACTGACTGTATATTATAATTCGATTGCATAGCAGTTAATGACTCCCCATCTAGTCACCGTTATACATGATTTTATGTGTGCCAAATGCTATGAAATACACATCTTACTAGACCGAATAAAATCAAATCAAATCTATCTTTCCATGTGTTGTGATTAACCCAAAATACCTGAGTGTTTATGATTCTAATTAGGGTTTGGAGTAGTTGTAGTGATTGGTTGTAGGACAGCTTGGATGAGATGCAGTGAGTCATTATATTGGGGTTGAGGCTAAAAGATATGATGAGAGAAAAAGTACGGTGTGATTCCCACCTTTATGCCACTTGCTGAGATGGTGAATTATTGAGTATGTTTATTAATCAGACAAAATTGTTTGACTCCTCTCTGCCAGCCTAGTGAGTATTAGAATGAGATAGGAAGGGATACACAAACCTACGTTCATGCCAGTTCAGGGGTTGGGTTAAAGGTGTCTGACAGTCAGCATATATGTCCTGAATGATCTCTTTTAAACAAACTAGTTCAACATGGCAAAAATAAAAGGAAGGGGTACAAAAACCTATTTCTCTACCAGATGAAAAAGGGTGGGGGGGGGGGGGGGGGACGGGGATATTGTGGGTTTTTGATAATCACCAAATACAGATTTAGTGCTACCTCTCTACCAAATCCATTTATAATGGTCTTAAATATTAAGGAATGATAATGTTATAACCTACGGGTAACAACATCCACGGTAGATAATGGTACGTTTCTGGCAACTAATACAACTCATCAAC
The DNA here is from genome assembly GCA_963942565.1 of Maea johnstoni. Taxonomy (NCBI): domain Eukaryota; kingdom Metazoa; phylum Annelida; class Polychaeta; order Spionida; family Magelonidae; genus Maea; species Maea johnstoni. The sequence goes on along the minus strand of OZ012695.1, from coordinate 41,444,974 downwards.
CTTAGCTCTGTAGCAGATAAGTAACTCCGAACACCCCCATTATTTTTCTAGTAAGAGAGAGCAAATTCACATAGCTTGAACATATCAGAAGCATTATCCAGTCTAGACGCTTTTACAATACGAGATAGCTGATATTTCAATCCCATTTGAGAAGTAAATATCCAAGTTCAAATTTTCCCTGTAAATTCAAAAGTATGTGGTGCCAAACGAATAGAAGCTTTTGAAATGTACTTTATACAAGCAGATATCATATATACTCATTTATCTATATGCAAAGTCACATTTGTATGGACCACTAATTTATCATTTAATGCACGAATAACTCAAAATGACTGGATAATCTTACGATGCGACAGCGAATGCCCCTATTAACCCACATTGGATTATAGTAAGAAAATTAATACAAGTTGGTGTTTGACCCAAACGTTACCCCACGTTTTATATGGCTTGCTGTTATACCCCCAGATGTTACATACCCATAAGTGTAAAAAAAGTCTGTACAAAAATATAAATTATGCAGGCGTCCTTTAACCATGTTTAAAGAACACATACGAACCGTTCTATTAAACAACTTTCGGTAAAACTATATACATGTAGAATGACGTTTTGCCTGGTAAACAGATGTGAATTGGCCAGCATGTATCATGATTTGAGAGTGAGGTAATTTCCATCTGACCAGCTTGTTGATAATACGATATGCTCATGTAGGGGCCACACTATATAAAGATATGCAATCAGTATGGATTAAAATCAAAACAAATATTTGTACATTGTGATTAGTGACAGCAAATAGCTAGGTTATGTTTATGCTTAATTTATGCTTTATTACCTTGAACTAATTTGTTACATTGTGTGTTTCATGATGAACAGTTGCGGTCAATAAGGACACATGCATTGGCCGAAAACTATTGATCCTAGAATAAGTTCACTCTCAGATGAATGGGAATAAATGCTCTATCAGCTGTCACCTATTCATTTGAAATAGAAGTTCTACTCAAAAAATTGATGCAGTACGGTTGTCCTGGGCAACTGGGCAAATCATTTTTCAAGAGCCCACCAGTATTTCTTTATCATGTTCATATAATATCCGTTATTATTTAAAAAAACTATTTTTTAATATTTTCACTCATTTATGTTCATCTTTTAAAGTAGGGGTAGGGGAGCAGAAGGTCCCATGAAGTCATGGCCATGCCTCCTATTGGGCATTTTTTATGATAAAAAGAAAAAAAGATTAAGGTTTATGATACGAAGTACTTTTGTATGCATTTGACCCCCAAACACTTAAATGATTTCAAAGGTTTTGAACAATTAAAAAACAAGTTCAATATATATGGCATGGCTGTAATAATTTGCATATTTACACGCACTTAATACTTGCAGCTCCATCAAGACTGGTCTCAGGATAATCCTAAACCCCGAAAATATCTGACTAGCAATCTGTTTAATTGGCAAAGATATCGCGAATCACATCTTTTTCGCACAATGCTGTCTTAATTTGCGTAGAAATGGCACGTGGGACATTTCGTCAACAATTTAACGTAGCAAAAGGTTTTCTAAACTTTCTTCCTATATGAAAATGTCAATTGATAATTGATTTCCGAGGATACACGCTAACCCTCTTGTTTGACTACACTATTAGGTATATCAGGCATCATTGTAAATGATTCGCTTTTGGACGCATTTTCGTACATTGTGATCATTACTGCAAAATCTTAATAATTCCAAGACGACAACTACATTCTCAATGCAATCACACATAGGGTTCAATAATTTCTGACCGTGACACAGTTCCTTGCTCTTTAAGCTGGCGTCACACAGGCCCGACCTTCTAGGACATTTGGACAAGACATACCTAGGACACCCAGGACATCACGACTTTTTATATGCCGACAAAGTCCTAGCTGGTAAGTCAAGACAAATATGCAAATTGGATATGTCTTGGTACTGTCGGGGACATGTCAGGGACACGCAAGCCTGTCTTGGACGAGTCTGGGACACATCCTCGACAATGTTAGTGCAATGCCTACTGCTCATTCTTTGCTTATTGGTCAGATCATGGTCACATGACCACCTTACAAAATTGATATTGGGTTGCAATATTACTTTCCAACACTCAGACACAGAGCTGTCTTTATTCTCCATTGCTTCTATTACATTTTTAATGAAAAATATTGATAATTTCTAAGTCTTTATATACATCTATGTTGTGTTTTTTACTTTTGTCCACTGCCTGGGTTCGAACCTGGCCTGGGTATGTGAGAAAGTTGCCAGTGACTTGGGGTTAAGCGGTGCTTTTCGCCGAATACTCCAGTTTTCTCCACTACTTCCAACTGGCTAGTCACGAATTAGCCACAATATGGCATCAATGTGACGAAAAACGAAAATTCCACATTTCAAATTCCACGACACCATCCCATAGAAATAGCCTCATTATGGCGTCAATATGCACAAGTGACGTGAAATGTCGTTCAGTTTTTGATCTTGGCAGTGTCCTAGGTCATGTCCTAACAGCATCGTGGTTGTCCTGAGTACAGTCACGACAAATGGCTTGTCTTGGCAAGTACTTGAACATGTCCAAGTATTTTGCCAGGACAAGCCCGACAAGCAGGACAACATTTATGTCGGCGAAGCTTCCTAGCAGTGTCTGGGACGTGTCCTAAGACAGTCTGCAATGTCTTAGTTGTGTCTTGCAGTTAAACTTTGTGGTTTTCTCCTAACCGCAAAACCACAAACTTTAATCGCACGACGTACCCAAGACAATGAAGAGTGTCCTTGGTCATGTCCCGGACCCGTCCAGGACATGTCCAGGACGTGTCTGCGATATTAACTTTGTCTTGCTTATCATGCTTGTCGTGGCAAAATACTTGGACATGTTCAAGTATTTGCCACGATCAGCCCTTTGTCCTGGCTGCACCTAGGACACCCACGATGTTGCAGGACACTGTCTGGGACGCTGTAACGATCAGGAATTAAACGAATTTTCTGAACGAAATTCCTGATCGTGGCAGGTCCTAGCAGTGACTTGAGCCGTGTCTTGCCTGTGTGACGCCAGCTTTACACTTCACTGTGTGTTAGTCGTGTTGAAGTCTTGTTAGAAATCGTGTTTGCGGGATCCCCGCTTTAGTCCCCACCTAACCTAAATCTGTTTTTATTAGAGAATCAAAACAAAGGTTGTTGTTAACTGAAAGTTGCATGCTAATATTTTAAAGTATAAACATCATTTCTCTTCAAGTGTAATGGACGCCCCTACACTTAAATTTCATTTTCTCTTAAATCCATTTTATCATAAGAAGTATATGTCATTAAATATCAAAATTGCTGCAGACTTATTTCAACAATACAATCCTTTTACAATCCTTTAGATTCCATATCTCAATGAATGACTCAATACCTAGTGCACCGTCCTTTTTAACAGATCCGCCCTCTTGAATACAATGCGCAACTTTGCGATATATTAATCGCTCAGGGAGTGACTGGGAGCAGCAGAAATATCTGCGTGTATCAGTGATGCTCGCACCTTTTAAAAATTTAGGATAATGGAGTGTGTACAGACACTAAACAATAGAATTAACCTTTTGTATATCTGATTGGTTGTAGGACAGCTTGGATGAGATGCGGTGAGTCATTATATTGGGGTTGAGGCTAAGAGATAGGATGAGAGAAAAAGTAGGTGTGATTCCCACCTTTATGCCACTTGCTGAGATGGTGAATTATTGAGTATGTTTATTAATCAGACACAATTGTTTGACTCCTCTCTGCCAGCCTAGTGAGTATTAAAATGAGATAGGAAGGGATACACAAACCTACGTTCATGCCAGTTCAGGGGTTGGGTTAAAGGTGTCTGACAGTCAGCATATATGTCCTGAATGATCTCTTTTAAACAAACTAGTTCAACATGGCAAAAATAAAAGGAAGGGGTACAAAAACCTATTTCTCTACCAGATGAGAAAGGGTGGGGGGGGGGGGACGGGGATATTGCGGGTTTTTGATAATCACCAAATACAGATTTAGTGCTACCTCTCTACCAAATCCATTTATAATGGTCTTAAATATTAAGGAATGATAATGTTATAACCTACGGGTAACAACATCCACGGTAGATAATGGTGCGTTTCTGGCAACTAATAAAACTCATCAACCTTAGCTCTGTAGCAGATAAGTAACTCTGAACACCCCCATTATTTTTCAACTAAGAGAGAGCAAATTCACATAGCTTGAACATATCAGAAGCATTATCCAGTCTAGACGCTTATACAATACGAGATAGCTGATATTTCAATCCCATTTGAGAAGTAAATATCCAATTTCAAATTTTCCCTGTAAATTCAAACGTATGCAGTGCCAAACGGATAGAAGCTTTTGAAATGTACTTTATACAAGCAGTTATCATATATACTCATTTATCTATATGCAAAGTCACATTTGTATTGACCACTGATTTATCGTTTAATGCACGAATAACTCAAAATGACAGGATAATCTTACGATGCACAACGTGAAAGCCTCTATTACCCCACATTGGATAGTATAGTAAGAAAATTAATACATTGGTGCCTATCGATAAAAGTTGGTGTTTGCCCGTACCACCCCACTTTTGACATGTTTTGCTGTTATCCCCCCATATGTTACATACCCAAAAGTGTAAAAAAAAGTCTGTACAAAAATATAACTAATGCAGGCGTCCTTAAACCATGTTTAAAGAACACATACGAACCGTTCCATTAAACAACTTTTGGTAAAACTATCTACATGTAGAATGACGTTTTACCTGGTAAACAGATGTGAATAGGCCAGCATGTATCATGATTTGAGAGTGAGATAAGTTCCATCTGACGACAAATATCTAGGTTATAGTTATGCTTAATGTATGCTTTATTAACTTGAACTAATTTGTTGCATTGTATATTTCATGATGAACAGTTGTGGTCAATAAGGACACATACACGTTAATGTAGCAAAGATTTTCTACACTTTGTTCCTATATGAAACCGTCAATTGATAATTGACTTCCGAGGATACACACTAACCCCCTTGTTTGACTACACTATTAGGTATATCAGGCATCATTGTAAATGATTCGCTTTTGGACGCATTTTCGTGCATTGTGATCATTACTGCAAAATCTTAATAATTCCAAGACGACAACTACATTCTCAATGCAATCACACATAGGGTTCAATAATATCTGACCGTGAAACAGTTACTTGCTCTTTACACTTCACTGTGTGTTACTCGTGTTGAATTCTTGTTAGAAATCGTGTTTGCGTGATCCCCGCTTTAGTCCCCACCTAACCTAAATCTGTTTTTATTAGAGAATCAAAACAAAGGTTGTTGTTAACTGAAGGTTGCATGCTAATATTTTAAAGTATAAACATCATTTCTCTTCAAGTGTAATGGACGCCCTTACACCTAGATTTCATTTTCTCTTAAATATATAATACTAAATATCAAAATTGCTGCAGACTTATTTCAACAATACAATCATTTTACTTAAGTTTTTTGGGAGTACTTACCCTGGGTCCCGGCCTTAGTTGAATCTCTTGTCATCGGCGTCATTTTCCGTGCGAGGTGTCTTATGTCCCGTTAGATTCCATATCTAAATGAATGACCCAGTACTTAGTACAGCGTCCTTTTAAACAGATCCGCGTCCTTGAATACAATGGACAGCACTGCGCTAGATTAATAGCTCAGGGAGTGACTGGGAGAAGCGGAAATATCTGCGTGTATCAGCGATGCTCGCACCTTATCAGAGTTTAGGATAATGGGGTGTGTACAGACACTAAACAATGGCATTAACCTTTTGTATATCCCTAACAATTGCAGCGTCATCTTGTGCATTAATCAGGGTTCTGATTGGATGCATACCCAGAGGTAGAATGATCTACTCAGGTGTTCTTCATGTATGGCAGCACACGTGTATTGTCTCCGCACACAAAAGCTAAGCCAGAAGACATCGACTATCGACCTGTTTTTATCACCATCACGATAGCTATGTGAGCACATACAAAGATTTTCCGTTTGTAGTTCATTTGTCTCATGAATTGCGATTGTATATGGTCGCTCAGTGCAAGACGAGGAGGGCGAATTGAATCAGTGTTGTATTTCCTACCTGGCTATTAATTGATTCTTTTTCATAAAACTGTGAAACGACACTAATAGCTCAAAACTCTTTCAAGCAGCCTTTGTTAGGGAGACTGTATTCCATCATTGCTGTATCATTTGTTGCCTGTACATTATAATGGGGGATAACTAACATACCCTAAATAAATACGTACAGATGAGCAAGTATTGTTATGCTGCTGGTGTATAATCAAAACGTTTGCAATAGGCAAATTGCAAAACTCTAGAATAAGAAATTAATCCAAGGTTCAAATTAACCGACTTCGTGATTTTGAATTTTTCCGAGATTTTCTATTCTACAAGGCTAAAATTATATCTTATATCAGACTTTCATTATACCGTCCCCTCTCGGAATTGTTTGCCAGAATAAACCACTCGGATCAATTTCCTATTCTACAGTATCAGAAGCTGACGCTTGATTCTTGACTATCGTTGCATATAAAGACGTTGCATAGTATGTCAATTTATAGTGACTGTCTGAAAATAGAATATACTGATCTTTTAGTTGCATTTAAGTATAAAGGAACGGTTTAAAATGGCAATTGTTGTTTTGTTACTTATGGATTATGGATAACAAAGAGACAGTTTCGATCTTAAATATAAATATTCTTCTACTCCAAACTGGAACAACGCCCCCTCTTTCTCTACTTCTGCTGGTTCTGGATGCAGTTACCATAGTCTTTTGCCTAATATACTAAATATCCCTTTTACAACAATACAAAGTATGTATTAGGTGAAGATTGAATAACATTGTGTGACTTATAAGGTCATTTTAACCCTTATGGTGCTGGTGGCTATTTTGGCCAATACAATATGATGCAAAAAAACTGAAAAATGACTGAACCCTGGCACATGGGTACTCATCTGAGAGTACTCAGCGAGAGCTATCCAATGAATACCAACAAGACAGGGTTAAGATCATTTTCTAAAATCGTTGCCTCCTTGTGCTTTGGAGTAGTCTCTGCATTGGAAGGGTTAAAACATCCTTTCCATTTTTTATGAATACCTAATGAAAAGGTCTACACACTCTGTTTCCTTTTACGCGGGATGGGATATTATGTCATTCTGAGCTGAATTATAATCGGACAGCAGTCTGTTGAAGAGGAAACAACAGTACCTGGGAAGTACCACTGAAAACCCCGTAATCGTCTTACCACTGAGAATAAGTACAAAGAATCCAAAACAAAAGAGAAACAAATCAAATACAACAGCGGAAAATTCACAATTCGAACTTCTTCTTCAGAGACATTTGAGACTTTAGCGAGAGATTTTGAGATATCAGTGGTTGTGCAATGAAATAGACCGCTCAGCCTTTTGGGCAGTCCATGCAGTTTACAGATGCTGTGGAAGTATATATTTGTCTGTATGAAAAATTGATCAGGGCAAACGGACAACCTATAAATTACGCATCGAGCTGGTATCACAGCCTTTGTACAACGCAGCCAAGCATAGCAAATGGCAAATAGATTTGATCTTTCCACGTCGTGTTTGCAGAAGATAATAATCTTTGAGCACGAACTTGTTTGAGATCAAGAGACAGGACTTAGCAATCACACGATAATAGGATATAAATGTGTACATAGTACAGGTGTGCCCTGTTTATCGGGCATTATCATTTGTAACCTCTCTTTAGCATCGATACATCTTCAATGGGAATTATTCATGAGTAAACAGCATTGTTCCACACTGAGGAATATGACATTAGTGTGCAGAACGCTAAGTATGAACTATTATCATCAGCTTCACTCTGATACTCGCAGCTGATTGGTCAATTGCTGTTGGGAAGTGGACTGTATTTCATTGCTTCTCATTACTTGTCAATTTCAGGATGGGGATAAGTGTTTTATCCTCACTCTTATAATCGAGGCTCAATGTTTTATCCTCCTTCGCCATGGTTACCATGGTTGACCTCAAGTTTACAGGTCACAGCCTCGTTGTTTTTTATATTACAAGACACACAAAAAGAAAAAAAAAAAATAAAAAAATTAAAAATTAAAAAAAAAATTAAATTAAATATAAAAATCTTTTTGAAAATATTAAAAAAAAAAAATTAAAAAAAAAATTTAAAAGAAAAAATCAAAAAAAAATCAATAAAAATATTTAAAAAAAAAATAAAAAAAAATATTTGTTTTTGAAGTAAAATAAATAAAAATTAAAAAATACATATAAAATAGATAGAATTTTTTTTTATTTTATTTGAATTTAAAAAAAAGAAATTAAAGAATGAAAAAAAAAGAAGAAAAAAACTGATGATAAAATCATCCCCCTTGTAAAAAAGGGATACGGCCTGGTATCTGCGTTCAGCCAGCTGTATCGCACTCGGCCTCCGGCCTCGTGCGATACGGCTGGCTTCTCGCAGATACCAGGCCGTATCCCTTTTTTTACAAAGGGGATAACTTATACTATCCTTGAAATACGCTTCTGTTGTATTAGAACGTCCTTTGTTCCTCATATCATTTCAACATAGCCTCAGATAACAAGATCGACACCTAGCAGGAACTGTCTACTCACGATTATTTCCATAACGTATGCAGAGAGCTTTGGTACAGGGAGAAAGGTATATAAAAGAAAGAAAGAGGGGCGATCTCTATCCAAATTTTGTTGATGATTTGGCATAAAAAACACGAAGAGAACACGAAGTAGTGCGAAAACTTCACATTATTATTTCATTCTTTTCTTGTTTAGTCGTGTTTGGTGTTTTTGCATTCTTGTTAGCTTCAGCACAGGTCGTGTTCACTTCACATAGATTTCGTTTATCTATCTGTTTCATTCGTATATCTGCATCTTTATTTTGTGTTGTGTACGTGGTGGATTCGTTAGGTATGGTTCATTGGCTTACAAAAAGTTTTTTTTTCTGCGAAGTGAGCGCGAAGTGAAATTTTCCAACTTCGCGTAAAAACATATTCACTTCGACCTCTGTGTGACAGGCGTTAGTATATATATATGTTTATTGACTGTATTCCAAGATTACAAATCCATATATGTATAGACAAATATGTTGTAGAACAAAACAAAGGAAAAATAGTAAATTGTAGATTATGTACAAAAGAAAAGGTGAAAGAAACTAACTGAGTAACGGGCTAACATAAGAGTAACTAAATATAAATACAATTAAATTAAATATCTTCTATATTGTACGTCAGTGCATAGTAGATAATATTGATGTCTTTTACATTACAGCTGACCTGCCTCCTTAAAATGTGTGTTAGCCTAGCAACTAGGCGTTACATTGAGATATATTGCGATACTTACAGACTTGTCTAGATAGTATTACCTATCCAATTCCTCTTCTGTTATTTACTGTGGACCAGTACATTTTGCTGACATATATGCATATGATTGCCCAGAATTTTGACATTACCTCTGTAGGTACCTCAATACATCTCTTACCCATCATTACATTGAAGAGGTCACCTGTTTCTTTTATCTTGGAATAATACATATTACCGATTTTTTCCTCAATCGAATTGGTCATTTCTTTTCTTATGTGCTCTGTACCATTACATTGCATGATGATATGCCGAGCATCTTCGTTAGCATAATTTTCACAATGGGAGCATAGAACATCATCATTTTTAATTCGCTGGTCGTCTATTTTTAACTTACTTGCTCCACAAATTAATTTTATCATTGTCTCGCATTGCCTGATTATTCCTGGGTTTTCATCTGCTATTGACCACCATATACTATATTTTGGTCCTTCTTCAATAGCCTTATATAATTTTGTGATTTGGAAGTATCTAATTCGTATGTCCCAGTCAATATCTTCTACATAACAAGCATTTTCCCATACCTTTCTACTCCATATCTCTTTTGAGAAATAGTGTGTACCATTTGTCATCTTAACTATATCATTGAAAACGTCATATATGTACGCTACTCTCAACATTTTTATGCATATATTTGGATTGTTAATAAATTGCTTCAGTCTGTAACGGAAGACTTCCTTGTGTACAATACCGTCTTTTAGTACTATTAAAGTCCTAATAAAAAGTAGTTTCTTTACGTTTATGAAATTTTCCAGCCTTATCCATCCCAGAGTGACGTAGCTCATCATGTTTGGGGCTCTACTGTGCAACCTTTGTATGCGTCTACCAGCAAATTTCTGGAAATCCTCCAGTATGTTAATATCTGTTTCACTGAGGATCCAGAGTTCTGCTGCAAACGTGACAGTAGGTACAATCATGGACCAGAATATAATATTGCATGCTTTTGTTGTCACACCGCCATGTTTTAGACCTATACCTGAGGCTGCAGCCAGAGCTCTCCTGCCTTTTCCAACTTTATCATAAGTTCTTTCTGAGCAGTCCTTTCTATTAAAGGTCATTAGGCCTAGATGTACATATTTGGTCCTCTCTCTAACCATTTCTGTGCCCATTCTATAAACTCTATGTTTCATGTTAGTTTTGTTTTCCGTTTCACTCTCTCCATATACAACAACAGCACATTTTTTAGCATTAAAATCATATCTCCATTTTCGGCTATGCAGATGTGCTATTTTAAAAACACCATCCATAGAGTATTTAGATATAGTTGCTGTAGCCATGTCATCTGCATAGCCGAGTGGAGTTGTGTTAAAACCACTTATACTACAACATAATTTTGATGTTTCCAATTCTGTTATAAGTGAATCGATAAAAGCAATATATTTCATTAACGATAAATATCCACCTTGATGTATCCCGCATTGCATTCTATAACTTCGTGACATTCTGTTTTGTATTCTGACTCTTGCGTTAAAATTAATGTAACATTTATATAAAAGTCTCCAGGTTTTACCCTGTATACCGAGACAAAATAGTCGATAAAAGTTAATTAATCCATATTCCATCAAATGCTTTGGACACATCAAAGTAGGCAACATACACCTTTTTGTGCCTTTCCATTTGCTCAGATATAGTTTCCTGCATTAAAAGTGCTGTGTGTACACAGGAGAACCCAGGTCTGCATGCCCCTTGTAGTGTGGAAATTATTTCATTACCATACCACCATTCCTTCATTCTAGTCCAAATGAGCATTTCAAAAATTTTATTAAAAGTACTTAGAAGCGTAATTCCCCTAAAATTGTTCGTATCTAAAATTGATGTGTTTTTCCCTTTGTGCAAAGGTACTTGCACTCCGGTTCTAAAATTTATTGGTATATATTCTATGATAAAAATCCACTTAAAAATTAGCGTTAAAATTCTAGGTAACATTTCTCCGGCCGGGACTAGGTGCTCCTTAGTTATCCCGTCATAGCCCGGGGATTTTTTCGCATTAAGTTTATTTATGCATTTCTTCACTTCATTCTCATTAAAATAGTCTTTTGTAAAATTGTCAGTGGAGTTGCTTCTAAGTAGTCTGGCTACCTCATTGTTAACCATATCATAATGTATCTTGTCATAATCATCACTCTGTTTAGGGGTTGATAGCTTGTCAAAGTGGTCAGCCCATACATCAAGTACTTCTTCTAAATTATAGACTGCTTTCCCTCCTGCATCTTTAATAGCAGTGAAACTGGACTTATCCCCTGATCTCTCCCTCTTAATGAGTCTCCAGAAGTAATTTTTATCACATTCTGCACTCTGCGAAGCTTTGAGGATTTTCTCATCCTCATACTCTTTCTCTAGACATTTCAACTTGCGGCGAAAATCTTTCTCGGCTGCTTTATGTACTATCAAAAGCTGGTTTCCTTTTTGTCTTGGACGTCCGGCAGACACCCATATTCGATAGGCTTCTACTTTGGCCTTTTTTAATGTGCTTAGGGCTGGGCACCAGTATGGTCTTAGATTGGGTTTGTAACTAGATACCGGTATTTTCTTTTCTGCCTGCTTTAATGCCGCAATAGTTTCGTCTAGCATCTTGTCAATAAGTTCAGGGGATGGGTCTTTATCTTTAGCCATATTGTATATTTCATATAGTATGGTATTCAGTGGGGCGGTGTACTTCTTATAAGTGTCCTCGGGTTTGAGCTTATCCCATCTGAGCTTATGACATGTTTCTACCTTTATAGTATTCCCCATAATATTGTTCATCATAACTCTTACTGTTACAGGATTGTGGTCCGAGGTGTTCAAAGGGGCCTGAGGTTCTGTGTTGCATGCTACTACATTTTTCCTCATTTCGGTCGGAAACAGAATATAGTCAAGACAGCTCTCGCCGTTTGTACTACTGAAGGTATTTAATTCCCCTGTTGCTTCGGACGTCAAGTTTGTAGCATATAAGTTATGTCTGCTAATGAATTGCATTAAATAGCGACTTTGTCTACACGGTTTCTTTGTACCTCTCGGACCACCTGCCCTACCTAAATCAGCATTTAAATCACCACAGATTATGTTATAACTTCCATCCTCTGTACTATTGAGTATGGCTGATAATTCGTCGACAACCTGTTCGAAACATTCCTCATTACCCTTGGCTGGTAGGTATACACAGAACATATTACATATCGCACCCTTTGCGTTTTCCCACCTGACTCTACATATTCTATCGTGGGTTATATGGTTGAGTGGTGTGACACCCCCTATTGTCTTATCCCATAATACCGCCACCCCCCCTTGTCCCCTTACACTACCGTAGTATTCTGCGTCTGCGTATTTACTGGATTTACCCCATGAACATATGTTATCAGAGATCTCACGAAATTTATTGAGCCTGTTTGAATGCAGCCAGTGCTCTGTAACAAATATGAATTCATGTCTAGAAGTGAGTTCCCTGAGGTATGGAACCGCGGCACACATGCCCCTTGAATTCCATGTACATAATGACACTGGGTTTGAAACTACTGGGGTGTTTATATTCATCAGCAAAATTATGATTATTATCGTCTTCGTGATTCTGGCCATTTTGTTTTTACCTCTGTATCTTTACCATGAATGTATGAGTATCCTAGTTTTGTTTCAATCCCTGGTGTCTTACAATAGTATTTTTTAACTCGTGCAGATTGCATACAGTAGTTGTTACTCATGGACTCCTCAGCCACTGTCAAGAGTTTAGTGTTCTTAATCACCTTACCCTCTGTGGCTAGGAATGTCATCGCGTGATCATGTAAGCCGCTGATCATATAACGTCCATCCGGTGCTTTATTTTCGGTGAAAGCTCCTATGACAAAGTAGAGATGGCCATAGCTTGTGAGGATGTTTGTTTTGCGATGTTCTGTGGCTGGGGCGTCCATGGGTTTAGTACTGTATGCGCTGCACCATCCGGTAATCTGTTTCATACTGAAAAATACAATAGGCGAAAGAGTATTGATGCTACCATTATATTCACATATCCCCGAGATTTTCGCATAGTAGTTTACCCAATGTTTTATTTTACGATTGTGTTGATAGTAATATATTCCCACTGTTACGTTGTGGTTATCAGTACATTGGCGTGGTTCATAAGGGGGGGGGCTCATATATCACCCAGTATATTCCTGGTCCAGCGTTTCTCTCTAAATACCATTCACTGTCATTTATATTTATCAAATACGTTTCCATCTCATCATTTAGGTTATATATGTCACTATCTACACATATGCGATCACCGAAACAGGGGGCATATTTCCCCTTGACTACTTTATGTGTGTGCCTGGATTTATAGTATCAACCTAAATATAATGATATAGCCTTCTCGCAACTACAATTGTGTCAAGACCATTAGTTTTCACTCACGATGGCTACCAAATTCCGTTGTCTCCATTAAGACATCCGGTCACAAACCAAAGATACAATGGGTTGTGAGCAAAAAGGCAAAAAACTGCACTGTCATCATACTCTGAGTAAGGGCTGTAGAGAAGAACTAACATTATCATATATATATATATATATATATATATATATATATATATATATATATATATATATATATATATATATATATATATATATATATATATATATATATATATATATATATATATATGTGTGTGTGTGTGTATGTGCGTGTTTATATATATAGTAGGGACAGTTTCTGGACCAATTCCAATATATGTTGCTCTTTCCCCTATGGTATCATTGGCGTAAGCCTTAGCTGACCTAGCCTGATATCACACAGTAAGTTACCTGTTTATTCTGTGGTTTGGTTTCCTCCTGTCATGAGATTGTTTTTTTTGTGGATTAAACGTGGCTATACCTGCCCAAAGGCACTCAATCCCTCAATCCCAGATGTAGATGTTGAGCCTATATCTGTTACTATATATCCATGTAGGTTCCTCTACTTAGAGCTGAAACAACCAAACCAAGTTTTAGAAAAAATGTGCATTCATCCCTCCTCAAACTACTTTCCGCCTACTTAAGATTTAGCTCGTTATTTGTGTTTACGTTAATTCAGTATTCGATGCCTGTAATTATGTATTAATGAAACTATGGATAAGTTAATCCTTGAAAAGTAACGTTATAAATTAGATACTTCCTCACCGTCACGGACTGTCTAAATGATAACAACGACAAATCATCATCCTCTTTCACAGCGTCAACATGACATCTGGTGTAATTATTACGAAATTCTGTATGCCCTAGACAACTATGCTAGACTTTGTGTTTATATATATATATATATATATATATATATATATATATATATATATATATATATATATATATATATATATATATATATATATATATATATATATATATATATATATATATATAGGAGCAAGTCACATACTCAGTCTCAAGTTGGCAACCCTGGGTTTCATGCTTGTGCAATCCTCAGGCCGTTATAGAGACCATTTAGGGTAAAAGGTCCTCACATGCTACATGTTGAGTCTTGAGTGTCCTTGACCCTGACCCTTCACCTCTTGGTATGTCACTTCCTGTGTAATCAGGTCAGGTCAAAGGTCACTTCCTGAGCAAAGGTGTCAAAATGCAGTTCATTACAAAAAGAGGGCAGCACAGTAGGTGTAAAAAATATTGCCCTTGTGCTAAAGGCTGGAGGCGGGGTCCGATTTCACAGTTTAGGTGGGTGCGTCCAGAACATTCTCATATCGGAACTTGGCACGGTGGCGGCATGTAGATACAATTTCTGCCCTCTTGTTTAGCATGGTGGCTGGATTTGCTGTAGCTATCACCATTTTCTCTGTGAGGCAGACGTCACATCGCCGTGTGCCGCACTTGTATGGTGCTGCATGGTGTACAATGTCCCATTCGATTTGGTATTGTTGGCTGCTGTCCTGAAGATCCCATATGTATTTGGATAGTTCGGTGTCGTTCTTGTAGCTCTTATTTCGGAATGAGTTGGTGTGGTTGTAGTAGCGGGTCTTGAAGGGGCCCTCAGTTAATCCATAATAGTGGCGAACAGGTTTGGGAGGGGCTGTGACAGTGGCTTTGTACACGACACATTTGGTTAGGCATTTGCCGCTTAGTGGGCAAGTGTCGGGCCTCTTGCAGTTGCATGTGCGTGGATCTTCTGTAGGCGCAGGGTTGAGGATCTTAGCATTATGGCCGCTGATGATGGTGGCCATGTTGCCCATACAGCTGTAGCTGGTTTTTACGTTGTTTCTGTTGAACAGCTTGTGGTATCGGTGGTGTTGTGGGAAATGCTTATCCACAAGATCCAAGAAGTTCCTGGCAACGTTGGTTGTCACGTTTTGGTTAAATGGGGGGTTGAACCATATAACGTTGCGTTTGCGATTTCTCGGTTTCCTCTGTGGTGCAGAATACTCCATATTATGTCGGTGACCACTGTTTTTAAGGGCATCTTCATAGACGGGTTTTGCCTTATTGAAAGCTTGACTATCACTTGATGTTGAGCATAGTCTACTGCAGATGGCATCCGGTAGATGCTTCAGGATGGTGGGTGGGTGGTTGGATTTTGTATGGATGTAGAGAGGTTCATTGTTTGGCTTACGGAAAGGCCAGTAACGGCCTGTAGGCAGATCAAATGTGACGTCTAGGAAGTCTGTTTGATGCAGGAGGATCTCAACAGTCACACGCAGGCCACAGTCTTTAAATGTTTGGATGATGTCCTTTCTTGCCCTGTCGGATTGGGGCCCAGATAGTTTGAAGGCAGCTAGACCATCGTCTCTGTATAGGCCAACTTGGTCTTTGTTGAACTTGGAGGACAGTAGGTGGAGAATATAAAGTCCGACGAGCTCGCATATCTCGGCGCCATCGAAGCTCCCCATGGTCACATCGAACAGACTCTCATCTTTCTTGGTCCAAGTTGATTTCTCATTGAAGAGGAGGGACTTTCTAGAATGCCAAATAATGGATTCTTGTTGCTCTGTGATGGCGCTTATAGACTTGGCGTACTTGATCGCTCTTTCTAGCAGTTCCTCTGATATTGAGGGGTAGAACTCGACGATGTCAAACTTGATGAAGGTCTTGTCTGACTTGTCTTTGAGGTCGCTAAACCAGTCTATGACGGCCTGGGTGTTTTTCCACTGTTGGAGATTTGTGGATTCTCGCACGTTTCTGTTAATTTTTTCCACCAGCTGTTTGCTCACAATACCGATTTCGGTTTTGGCAGGGTTGATAAGTCTGCATGTGGGCTTGGATTGGAAATTCTCCTTATGGTCCTTGAGTGTGATAAAGGCCTCCCTCTCAGCGTAGATTTCCATACGGTCGTCAAGTTCTAGCTTTGAGGCAATGCCTTTGCCCTCGCGGTCGATTTTGTTCTTGGTGTCGTCACATGACTTCTTGTAGTTTTTAGTAATATTGTCATTCAGGAGCTTTTTGTATGACTCCCTACTCATGCTGTAGAGGTTTGTAGATTTGTCAGCGGACACAAGGACATTCTTGGATGTACTGATTTCCTTTACATCACAGGCCAACTGTCGCTGGAATGTGTTACGCCTTGGGTTAAACTGGATGTTACTAATCAGGTTGTAGAGGTCATTTTCGAAGGGATTCAGGAGTTCCATTTTGTCTGGAGCCTTGTTAGTCTTGAAGCCATAAGTGATCTTACTGGCTCCTGCCTTTTCGTTTTCGAAGAATATGGCTTTCCACCTCATTCGGCGCACCACGCTCTCCATCTTTTCCATCATTTTCTTCATGTATGCATTTTTGCTAGCGATTGGAATGTTTTTCAATGAGTAGCCAAAGTTCCTTTTCTCCATGTTGGTAGACATGCTGTACAGTAAGTTGACAAGAGAGCTCAACAGGTGGGTACCAGGAGCAGGAGTGGTTGATGTGGTCAACAACTTGTAGTAGAGTGCTCAATACCTTAGAAGCAGAGCAAGATATATATAGGAGCAAGTCACATACTCAGTCTCAAGTTGGCAACCCTGGGTTTCATGCTTGTGCAATCCTCAGGCCGTTATAGAGACCATTTAGGGTAAAAGGTCCTCACATGCTACATGTTGAGTCTTGAGTGTCCTTGACCCTGACCCTTCACCTCTTGGTATGTCACTTCCTGTGTAATCAGGTCAGGTCAAAGGTCACTTCCTGAGCAAAGGTGTCAAAATGCAGTTCATTACAAAAAGAGGGCAGCACAGTAGGTGTAAAAAATATATATATATATATATATATGTATATATATATATATATATATGTATATATATATATATATATATATATATATATATATGAATAAATAAATAGATAAATATATATATATATATATATATATATATATATATATATATATATATATATATATATATATATATATATATATATATATATATATATATATATATATATATATATATATATACGTGTCTTATAGATAAAGGTGCGACAAGGGAGCTGACTCTAAATGCTTGCAGTTATGTCATGTAATTTGTCAATCTTGAAGCAAGGTATATTCCACCATTCCTGAAACGTTGGCAGCCAGAATAGAATCACAATAGTACCCTCACAGCAGGGTGTAAGATTTCTGGGGAAAATACTAAAAATACCAACATGCGTAAGTGAATTCAAACGGAGAACTCAGAATCAACTCAGAATTATGGAGGACAGGTCTATATGAAGGGAAGGGTGTTACAATTTTCCTAATTTTTATTACGTTCAAATTCTTTTACTAGTATTCCTTTCGTACTTTCAAATGCAATAGTTTATCATTAAGTTAAATTAAAACCATTAACATTTGATACCCAATACGCATGTTGAAGGGACTGTTTTGGGGGGAACATCGATAAGAAGGAGATACGGACCGAAAACATTCCTTGCTTGTGCAAGATGGATGCTCACCCAGTGAAAGCCTAAAGTCTAGGCCCTAGACATTCACAAGTGAACTGATTTAAGGAGGAAAGGGGTATGGGCTTATCACGTGTAAAAGAAACTCAGAATGACCCCATATTCACAAATTAACCCCACAAGCCAGCATAAGTTGCTTTACCATTATCATAAATAAAGATGCGTTTACATGGTATTTTTATCCAGGTTATCCAGTGTATTTAAAGGATATATGGGGAGCGAATGGTTACAAGTCAAGTTGAGTGATAATCAGGTGACGGTTACAGCAGGTTCAGGGTTACTTTAGGGATATCATTGACTATGCCCAATAAGAAGTATTCTTTTTATTTTCTACTCCTGACGATTTTTACAGGCCATAACATTGAAAATTCTAGTGAGAAATCTTTACACCAAGTACGCCGTACGGGTAGAAAGCTTTTCAACTATTTGTAGCATGCCTGGCACCAGGCATTGTTCTGACTGTGACTTGCGACCATTGAGGTGTGGCATTGCACAACTGTCTTTTGTTCCAAGCCCACATGGGATCAACGAAGCCTGTCCTTGCTCAACCACCATGGGTTATAGGCTCCACACCCAAGATATCTCACTAAAATTTCAAATGTTTTTTTTTTTTTGCTATAAAAATCTTTAGCAGTGAAGGATTAAAAAAATGTTTTATTGGGCATATTCAGTGACATCCCTAAGGCATCTGTCAACTTGTAGTGACCATCACTTGCGTAAGTAATGAGATTATGTTATTTGAGTGAAAAGATGTAAATAATGAAATGAAATAGAATATGGTTTAAATAAGGACTGTTGGCTATGATATTATCTACCTGATAACACTCAGGAAACTGGAGGTACACCTCCAGTTGTTCTAAGATAATGCTACTATGAGGTGTGTTTTTGGACGGGTCTTCTATCTAGCTTGCAATGGTACCCATCACCTTAAACACGCATTTGCCCGATAGGTATTACTGAAATTGTAGAGAAGTGATGGGCTCAAAGTCCGAGGTATGCGAGGAGTCTCGTAAATAAATATTGAAGTAGATAGTGAAGGTTTGGGACGGGGGTATACGACCGTTTCCAATCCCCCCAAGGCTATTCCCTGTATATTTTACCTTGATTAAGCGGCCACTTGCTTGGCGCGACCAACGACTTTCTTTGTGTTCTCCAGTATCAGTAGTGTCGAACTTTAGGTTTTACTGGCTAAAGGGGCGGAGCTATACTTGCCCAAGATGCTGGGTATACCATTTCAGTCCACCCTCAACCTCCTCGTAAAATGACCATAAAACGTCACTAATTACGCTACCAGCTTTAGAGTATACCAAAACAAATATCTCGCGCCCCAAAACCATAACACTGCCCCCTTCTGACTAAAAGTTATTTTACTCAATACAAACTTTAGAACCGAAATTTAGTTACATTTACCAGGCATTGCTTAAACTACCAATAATCACTCAGTAAATATTGAACTACACATCACTACCACAGTCATTATTTGCATCTTCTCTGAGTGATAGTCACTGTCCTGACCTGTCTTACTGTAGTTACATTAACCATCTAACTGTTGAAGTTACCCTTTCTTTCCTTATTATAAACCTCTTGTTTGTAGTTATCAAAGAACAAATTCTTGCAACAGAATAAGATTACTTGTAAACAGATTTGCATACATCATGACAATATGACAATGCTTACTTTAAAACACCCATGGCTAAAATTGCTATTGTCTTCAAGTGTCATTTCTCATTAGTCCATGTATTTCAGTATTCAAATTAGCCATGTGGTAACATTCAATTAATATCAGCCATAAATAACTCTTTTAAGGTCCATGTCGAATGTTCATATATTCATATATTACTTCACTTGATCTTCATGTTACGGCCGTCTAAAAACCTGATGAAATAACTTCTCAAACTTATTGACATGCGTGCAAACCTTTTTTTTATATAAAATTAAACCAAGCCATTCACAAATACTTTTTTCTTATAAATTTCAATGTCAGTAAAAAGTCCATTCAATCAATAAAAGTTTCTTCTGGGCGTGCACAGTTCATTTCTTGATTCCTTAAATTGCATAGCACTTTAAATTCCATGCAGCTATGCCAGATCTATCTTAACTCAATCAAGCATCACATTATGGTGCTGTCCTTTTGCATAGTAGCAAAGTTGTTTTACTTATAACTGCTCCCTAGCAATTATTCATCTCCTAAGCTCACAGCAGTACCAATATATTAGATACATTGTGCAAGGCAGTGCTCTTTTCATGTCAGGTGTCTGTCTGTCTCTGGGCCTCCTTCATAAACATGCCTCTGACCAAGTTCTGCATCTTTGCTGGACATCACTGAATCTATTTTGTTTCACAGGCAGAATATCTTGTTTCATATTGCCTTGACATATCTTGGCTTCACACTCCAGTATAGTCAAGGCTCCTGCTCACTTCGACCTAGGAAAATATAACCATCACCAATCCAGTCCTTCTAAAAGGATTCCACATCAGTCACACCTTAGTGACTCTTGGCAACAACTTTGTGCGACACAACCACTACCCATCTAGACGGTGCTTAAAACTGTCTATCAAGGTAAAACCCTCGCAGCCGGAAGTTTAATTTGAAGGGGGCCGTCCACGTATATGTCATGCGATATACCATCGTTGATGGAAAACACCTCCGGCCAAGAAAGATCCATTATGACACGCCAGAACTCAGAGTCCTTCTTTGGAGCGGTCATCAGCGAGCTGGAATGAAAATCAGACAAAGGGGGGCAGAAAAAAGGGCCGAGGAGAGCATTGTAGGAAGCCTCGGTGTCAATATAGTGCTGTATGTGCTCCCCAAATTGTGCGGCGCAAGGATGATTTTTGTGTGAGGACAGCAGGGGCTGGGAACGGTCAAAATTAATTAGCCAGCCATATTCTAGGAAAGAAACTAAGTTGGTGTCATGATAGCCGTCCAAGCATTTCCGCCAGGCCTGGATGTTTAGGCCGCTTGGCACCGGCCTGCATGCCCTAGCAAGATTATAGGAGCCGGTACTGGCAACATGCGCATGGAGGTCACAAAGAAAACCCTGTAGGTAAGTATTGTCATCACCGATTTTGTGACCAGGCTAAAAAAGAGAAAAAGTAGATGCAGTGTTGGGGCCCCGGGGGCTAGAGTCAAGCTCGGTTACACTGGGCAGCATCATTGGTGGGATAGTAGCTTGCCTAAAACCGCCTGGTCTGCAGCTGCAATATAAGGGGAATAGGGGTTAGAACCACTTGTGACGTTGTGTGGTACTTTGGAGTCCGACTCTGAAGGGACTTGTGCTGCACCCGAGGGGCCCTAGGGACGTACGGTAACGATGTGTGGGTCGGTAGCGGTCATAGCACCTTGGTGTAAGCATGGTTCAAGAGGCCAACATTCTTGGAAACTTTCGCTGGGAACATTGCCTGTGATTGGTTCCTGTCTGCGAAATTCCTTGTGGTGCGCTTTAGCCAAACCCGGGTCAGGGCCAGTAGATGTTGCGGATTTAGGCCCATGCGGTGAGCCTGGCAAACGAAAAGTTCTAAATTCGCGATGAGAATGGGGTGGGTCCATGATGGATGCAGGGTCCGTGGATCTAAAGAAAAGGAGGTCCCTGTCAGAAAAACGAAAGTTAGGAGTACATGTAACAGGTGATTTCTCAGCTTCGCCTGATTCACCAGCACGAGCACCTGCAAAAAAAAGAGAAAGGTTACGCTTCAGACTGTGAGCGTGTCTGTTACAGATTGGAGGCTGGACGCCCACCCCAGGCAAGCAGGGATGCTCCAGCCCAGAGGGAAAACAGGGAGAAATAGATAGCTTGCGGATAGGCTGAGTGGGCGTGGTCCGCATGCTGTGCGCGCGAAATGGTCTGCATCAGGATTCAACAAAGATGAACTGGGGCTGATATAAGATTTGGTTGGTTTCACTTGAGGGAGCCTTACTCCCTCTGCTGGCCGTTTCTTGTACTATTGGAAAATTTTCGGATACAAGCAACCTCAGGGTGCCGACACAGCAGCTGCTTTGTGCGTGTGCAATATGCACATGCATGCATGAGATCACCATGGTCAGCAGAATGCTCGCAGGTACGCGATTGAAAGGGTACACAGCATTGAGTCCCAGGGGGCGCTGGACGTGATGTTTGTTTTGTCGCCACCAAAACACGAGCTGGAGGGGGTGCAGGAACATTGTTGGCAGGACCGGAAACACTGGCAGTATGTGCACTGCCATCGGCACCTGCTGATTGGCGGTTGGATGCATGCAGCAGAGCTACTGGCAAGGAAACAAGATCTGCTGGTTTTAATGTCCTGCATTCTGTCATCCGCATTAGGTGGATAGCCTCTGTGTCGGACCACTTAAGGTTTCCTTTCTCCACCTCAGCAGCCAAGTCACGATAGAAATCTCATGCTTTCTTCCATGAGAAATCCCTGGAATCTTGCATCAGATTCCTTAAAATTGGTAGCATGATAGCAGGATCTAGTCCTGAGTCCGGTTTCTCCAGCATGGAGAGAAATCCATACACAAAGTCATCTATATTGAGGATTTCATAGGTAGCTGTCTTTTTGTCAGCAGCTCTACGAATGGCAAAATGGGGCCACGGGATATCATGCTTAGTAACATCATCCGAGGTTCTCATAGAGCCCAATCAATTACCTCAATTTGCTTGACCAGTGATTGGTGTCGTTCTCCCATCTGCCACATTGACGATTGCGTTTAGTGCCGCATGTGCACAAGCGACAAGATCGTCGTCATCTCTAATGTTCTGCGGGTTAACCAGTTGAGCCCCAGCCCCCTGCTGTTGCTTAGGGGGAAGCACAGGTGGCTGTTGAAGTGGCACCTGGAGTAGTTGTCGCTGAATCAGTGACACAATTACAGGTTGTGGAAGATCTTGCCCACGATCATTTTGATTGTTCTGTTGGGCGACAATCGGAGCCGCCATATTGTTTTCAATAAGAGGAGGGGGCACTTGAGCCAGCTCCACGCGATCCATCCAGGCACTAAGGTCCTGTATGGCTCCCCTGATGTCCCTCATTACCTGCATCACTTCTGGAGGGGGATCAACTTGCCCTGGTTGGCCATCCCCCTGTGCTGGTGGGTTCCGAGCCCTGCGGGTGGCCTGCTGGTACAAATTGTCATGCTGACAACGTCTCCCCACAGGTCTGGTGTGGCGAATTGAGCATGCTGTGCAGTGATACAACTGTGGCATTGTCAACACAGTATAAATCCACTTTATGAATGTTAATTTCGTTTATTGGTGAGTTGTTGCTTTTTTAATTGTCTATTCACTCACCTAAACAAAAACTTTGATGGAATTACTATGGGAATGTGCCCAACAAATGAGGAGTGCACACTGACTCGTGGTAGACAGGCACATTGATTGTAAACATAATCTGCAGCCAGTGACGTGACTGGAATTAGTTCCCTAAACAACCAAAAGGTGGCGCTCTGAGCCGTAATGCCAGAGAATGACCAGCCCATTCCTTCACATTTGGGCCAGGGATTTACCCAGCCAGGAGCTAGGGAGTCATTTGGGCTCCCAAACACAAGATCTTTCACAAAATGAATCTCTTAAGATTTTCTGCAAGGTTGAGTCCATGCAAATATTTACCCATACAAGACAATAGGTACATTAAATGATGTATTTAAGCAAACTTTGTCTTGCTTTGTAAATATTGTAGTAAATAGATATGATTACTTTTGTAAATTGGGTAACTAATTTTCGACCCCCAAAATTTTATTAATCCTTAGTTTTGACCCCATGTTTCCAAATTCTGGGTAGGACCCTGCATTGGGCCACTTAATGCTGTGCTTACGGACGACTTTTTTGCACCAATTATTCTTATATTTTGCGAGCTTCCTCGCTTTCCAGCTTCACTTACTGGGCCTTTTTAATACAGGCATTTACTGGTTAGCAGAATATGGGGAAAACGTGAGCTCATGACTACACCGATAACCTTTCAATTCGTCTTTTTCACACTTAAAATGTTCCATTTTGATCATCTGCAAGTAAAATGTGTCCCTGGCTTCGCAAGGTAGGTAATCAGCTTTTTCTAGGGTTTAGTGAGATTGACCTATTTCTTCTCAACCTAATGTGGGGTCGTGGGCACCCTGCCTCAGCACAACTTTGCGTGTCCTACCAAAATATTGCACCCTCATCAAAAAGTTCACCTCTTGAATTAAGTCTTCTGGTTTTCTATGCTCCAGGGTTCATACACTTGGACACCCCTGATCACTTATGGCTAGAAATTAGTAGATGGGCGCTGCTAGAGTGATCAGCTGCGAATCCAAAGACAATCCGAGGCTAGGTGATATGAGTGATAAAATGAGTGGAAAGTAAGTTTAAGATAATGGCTCTGGGCAC
This sequence comes from Maea johnstoni, assembly GCA_963942565.1. Classification (NCBI taxonomy): domain Eukaryota; kingdom Metazoa; phylum Annelida; class Polychaeta; order Spionida; family Magelonidae; genus Maea; species Maea johnstoni. The sequence goes on along the minus strand of OZ012695.1, from coordinate 41,420,415 downwards.
AATAGAGCACAAAGGCAAACATGGAGGGAGTAGCCCCGCGCGCCAAAATACAGGCCGTCGCTTGGCCCATGTCTGAAGGTGTATTTATTGTTGTGGTCAATGATGCTGTAGTTTCAATATCAGCGCTCGCTGCGAAACGTGACTCTCTAGTCAAAAAAGTGACAAGATGGAAGGTCGTGACCTCTGCGGTAATTGGCTTTTTACCTGTAATGACAATGGCTGGGATTAATCGGTTGCGAAAACATCCAAATTATTTTCCCAGATATCAAGTCAATACATGCTTTCAATATCACGCCTGACTCCGTTTTTTGACCGCTTTGTTTTTACAGATTAACTCTCCGCCAAAAAAACACAGTTATTTACGACAATAAGAGAAGAAGAGATATCCTGTGTTGGCTGCCACTGATTCTGATATTAACTTACTGTTACCAGGCGGAGCCCTTTGGGACCGGTTGCGTCTAGCGTGCCTCATAGACCCGGTTCTGACATGCCCTACCATATGGATAGATGGCGCTGCAATGCGTTAGAATCATCAGTGAGTGAAGATTTTAAAAATGTTATGCTGCACCTAAACAAAATGGCTTATTGCCTACTGTTGTCCATTCAGTTCACGCAAATGCCACATGAGGGAGTTGTTTAACTTTTTGTTTTCTGCAGTTTACCCCTGGTGTTGTTATCAGAAATCATTGTTTATGGCGCCACCAGTGTCATGGTTTAGAACTACACCCCCGTCCCCACCTTCTCAGATACTGGGTCCTCCCTTATTTTAGACTGCCTTCCAAGGCCAAATTAGGACATCCAACCTTCTTAAAAAGACGCCATTCAGTCAATTATGGACAAACAATCAAGCGGGGTTGTTATGTTATGTAAGAGAGGGGCCGGAGTCATTGATTAACAGTGGACACGGCGTACAGTGCCCATGTTTAATTCCTGCACTAAATGCGTGGATAATCCGGGCATAATACACGACTGCCACACAGTTTCCTGAACATTGATGCATGGATCACCTTACAACTAAACGTAACTTTCATTCGCAAGCTACGTCGGTCATTGATGTGCTTGGCTTATTTTTATTCATATGTAATCCATGGGTGTTTGTACAAACGAAAACATTGGATCATTGAATTAAACACTGATGGGTTAACGCTGAATCCATTTATCTCCACACTTAAAATATGGTCAGTATTTAGTCGCTACATTACTCAAATGCATAAGTGCGATATAAGAAACTGCTAAAAGCCACCTTCTTTTGGCTACGTGTAGCAGCGTGAAGCTGTCAAATCACGCAATCTCGTAAAATATGCTAAGTGACAAGTATCCTACTAATAGAAAGCTAGCATGTAGGAGGATGTAGACTTTTTGTTAAGTGCGTATCATCTTTAGTCAGACTACATCCTACTTACAGCCTGTGAGTTCTTCTCGTACAAGACTTTTGTGCGTTACATCATTAGTCTTCACACATATTATATCTGGTCGTTGCTTTCGTTTTGTTTTGATATTCGTTTACTATACTTTGTATTTGCTATGATTCTGTACATTACCAATGCAGTCAATAAACATTCAATACAATACAATACAATTGACTGACCGATCCCTGGATGCTTTTTCATTGTTCTTGAACAACAGTGACAAAGGACCACTTTTTGATGATATCTTATGGCACTAAGTCATCCTTGCTTGCCGATGTACCTTTAAAAACTCATGCTTTCATTCATTCATTCCCTCGCTCGAGTTTGTTTGGAAATTTTAAAATAAGAAATACCCCACAAAATTGAATCCTTAATTTATGAGAGTTGGATATCATTTGAGTTCATAAGTTTGAAATTTAACATTTTCAAAGTAAAATGAAAATGCATTTTAGCAACATGAAAGGGCTCTATTTCTGTGTCAGGATTCTATGTCCTAACGTTTTTATTTTAGTTACAGTAAATAGAAATGTTTAAAATGTTACCTTTTAGAGAAAGAAACAGCAACTTTGTATTTAAAGACAAATTAAAAGGAAGTCCTTCTTTAACTACTGCAGAGTGAAAACAACCAGAAAATACAAACTTAGAAGTGCAAAGGCATGGAGTAAGTACCAAATACACACACAATCACAACTAGGATGATGCTCAATAATGAATCCGTTTTAGTTTTGAGGCTTTTGACATAAACCCCAGATTGAAATAATACATCTAAATTATAGTGTCGAGAAAACCAACAGTTCATGATTGCTTGCTAATAAAATTTATTGAAGCAAAATTTTACAGAGAAATGTGGAACAAGTCTTCATTCACCACCAATTTTACTAGCTTCTGCACGTAAACGACAAATGCTAGAACATGTATGGGTGACCTCTTTCTAGAAGCCGTTGCTTGTGAGGACTTGTTTAATGCGCTGAGATGAAATAGGGTCAATCTGAAGATTGATGCCATTTTCACTACCACCAGCCTTGTTGAAGTTGCTCTCCCCAAGTTTGTTCTCACCCACCGACTTCATCAGAATGGGAATGATCTGTAATAATGAGCACAAATAAATACCTGCATAAAGTTTATTATTGGGACATTCTTTTCAGCCATAAATCACTTGGCAAAGAACACGTCTATGCTAACAGTAAGACAATTGTAAAATCAACCCTTTCATCAAAACTTATGATATCTTTAGTTTCCATAGTTAAAGTCAAAATCAAAATTTGTGTTGCCAAGTGATGATTATATACAACTTAATCATTTGAAATAGGACAATTATAGTAGATGAATTTAATATTCGAACAGCCTGAAGAAAATCAAATATAACATGTATGTAGATTCTGTCCATCATATAAAGAAAATAATATGTAAATGATCTTGCCAGACATAAGGAAGATAAGAGTGTCAGCAAGACAACACACGCATTCATTATTTATATCCACTGTTCTGGGAAAAAGTAAATATCTCTTATTTGTTATTGCAATTCTCAAAATTCCTGCAAAACAATGCCTACTTTGCAAGACCCAGAAAGGACGTATGTGTTTTTTTATTTCTAATTCCATTATTGGCATACTTCTCTTTACTTCTACCTATTAGAGAAGTATTAGCTATGTATGACAAAGATTTAAGGATGAAATGAAGAAACATATTCACATGTTAAGCAACATAGCTACATTTTCGTTATCAGAAATAAAAAAATAGCATCAGGACAGAAAAAAGGCCTTACATTCCAATGCAACGATTTGGCTTCTGCAACTGCATCCGGAAATGCATCAATGTTCTTAGTGATTATGAAGTCAGAAACAAGGAACAGATACTTCTTTGCATTTTGTGGAAAGGAAGTTGCCTTTGTAGCACGCTTTATGGCATCTCCTAGGTCAGTAAGACCAGATGGACCTGAAAAAAGTGTTTTAAACAGTTGTTAAATCAAACAAGGTAAGGAAGAACTAAATATCTAAATGAATTACCATTATTTCATAGAATATTATTTAGTTTGGGTCAAGAATCTTTTTGGTTTGGAAGGTAATGACCACAATACAATAACTTGCGATACACACAAACACACACACACGCACATTCAAACATATATATATATATATATATATATATATATATATATATATATATATATATATATATATATATATATATATATATATATATATAGAGAGAGAGAGAGAGAGAGAGAGAGAGAGAGAGAGAGAGAGAGAGAGAGAGAGAGAGATATGTTTATATATATTATACAAATATGACATCCCTGTGGGAATACCCTGATGGAATGTATCCCTTGGGAGTATGGTTATACCAAGGCCTTCGCCTGATGGAAAACTATCCTCACAAGGGAGACATTCAATCTTGGTATCCCCATGGAAATGTCATGTTTGTTTTGTTGTACCAAACAAACTTCAATTTGGTAAAATATGCTGACACTACCAATAATCAAATGACGGTGGCCTAACAGCTAACCAAACTATCCTGGACCCCTCCTATGCACCCCAAATTGAGAACATGTACACTTAAATATTAGTTAGATAATATTGAATCTTCATCCTGCAGGCTTTATCATTTTTGAATCTTAGATATACTGTGCAGCAGTTCTTTCCCAGCATTCAATCTAATTTAATCATGAATTGCATGTTGCAATAACGACTGTAGCAGTCACCATGTTTTTTGTTTATTTGCATGACGTGAAAAAACAATGACGTCAGTCAACAACCTGGATGCACGTGCATGTGAGGCGTGCCGTGGGACATAACGGACGTTCATTGAACATGCTGGTCTGGCTACTGTCAGTCAGCCAATCATGGCTTACAAATGTATATATTTACACCCACACACACACCCAACTATGTGAATCTGAATTGTGAGATTGTTTCATATCTTTCCCATCATATAGCAACCTTTTTATTTTGGCATGTTTTGAGCAAATATTCCTGTAACCTAACCCTAATCAGACAGTAGACTAAAAACATTTTTGTAAAAACATTGTGAGATTGATCTCACAATGCACCCATGTTTTAAAGACTGCTATAAATTTGATTTTGGAGGTGATCTCACAACTCCTAAAGACGTACAAGTACACACAAACACACACATGTGTTTGTGTTTTAGAGTGTGGGGGGATAAATAAAGCAGAGAAGTGTACTTACTGCTTCCGGTCTGTTTTTGCACAAAGTTATCCTTTTTGTCATTGGCCACCCTTTTGAAATCTCTATTGTTATTGAAGTTCTTGGTTTGAAATTGCAGTGTGTCATTTTGACCTTCGCCAATCGTCATAAAACTCATCTTCATTTTGCGTTTGCAGAATACATTTTTCGTTGTCAGAAGGTTGTAGAGTGCTTCTGTAATGTTTGCTTGTTGTCCCAAAGAACTGGCTAGACTTCCTATAAAGACAAATGTTGAATAACATGCTTTACTCAGTGTAATGATGGTACTTAGTTGAATAACAATTAGAAAAGATACACAGGAGCCAAGTTAATTTTCTTTCAATAAATTTACTTTTCCTATATGTAAATTCAGTCAATCGTATAAAGATTATCAATTGTAGTGGTACTGAGTGTAGAGTGTATTCTTGAAATAAAGATATTAGTAAATGGTTTTATGGTCTTTCTCAACTTGGGCATTATAACTGCCTTCCATTTCTGATGTTGGACTTTGTTTCGAACTATTATAACTTTATGACGTTGAATTGAAACTTAGTGTTATATCATAAATTTCTACAACATGTAGACTTCTGTTGGAAGGGGAAACAATCTACTTTTTCATGTTTGTTAAAACTTTGTTGTAGATGCTTATTTTACAATAAAATCAAAATCCACAGCCTAAGAAGACTGCATCAAACTAGTATCTTATATTTCCATAAACGTTATGAAAGAAAGATATCAATATTATAGTGTTTCATTACAATATTAATTTAATTGGCCAATTTGTATCTGAGTGGTTTGACATGGAAAAAGAACCATCAAATATAATCAACCTACCTGAGCTGTCAAATGCAACCACAATACCGGCAGGTCTTTTTAAATTCCTAACATATCCACAGTTGTCTAAAGAGAGAGAAAATAAGTTTAGACATGGACATGTCTCACAACAAACATGACTAAAAATATTGTACACATTGAATGACAAATATTTCGTCTAAGAAAATAAATCAAAAAATAAATGACTAAATTGCCAAGAGAGGTCAAATCAGTATGTTAGATATTATTCCCTCTCATATAATTAATCCTTTAAGCCAGTATGGCCCATTCGTTGTCCACAAAACCAGCCTAAAGCTGCTTCTGATTACTTGTTCAGTTGAATATCTAGAAGGAGAGATGAGAGTTGATATAAATAATTTGCTACATGATACATGCATTGAGTTAGTTTATTGTTTTTGATTAATAAAATCTCTGATTACAGTTTCAATTATTGACAGTACTGCAAATGCTTTTCAGCAAGGAAAACGTTGCTGATGAAGTAGACTCACCTCTGGGAGACCGAGTTGTTCTACTTCTTCCTGAAATAGGATTAAAGATTCTTTTAAAATATGTAAGCTTCTTTTAACATGGTAAATAAAGATATGTAATTCCTTTAAGTTGGCCAGTTCCTTGCCAGCGACTGATATAGTAGTTGCTTGGGCATGCTTGGTCAATATAACTAGACACACATATTTATGACCCACAAACCTCTGGAGGTGTCTTGCAGTGTGATGTCATGGACTTGTTGCCCTATCTAGATATAGGCACCAGTGAGGCAATTTCGTCTACCCACATAGTAAGTGCAGGAATTATATGTCTTTATTGTATATAAGTGCAGCAGCAACATGGGCGTTAAGAATAAAAATTAGCTTCAATCCCTTTCTGTTGCCTAATAATGACTATATTCAAAACATGATTTTCCAAACCTATGGATGAAGACAATATATGTTCAAAGCCATAAAATACTCGAGAATATTCTTTGAAGCAAGAAATCTGCACCTATTGGCAATAAGCAGAATTGTCTTACATGGGATGAGGAGTGTAATAAAAAAAAACGTTTTATCACTTCAGGTTCACTATCATGTGCAGTTATGAGCTTGATTTTTGATTTTGCAATGCCTCGAAATGAGTTCATATGAAATCAATAAACTCAGGCAAAGAACTAAGCATCACATTTTTTGTTTCCCCATTTGAATTGCACATATTTCGGCAAGTCTCTTGACGCATTTGCATCTATTTTGAAATCTTTATGTTATCTTTTGTTACTAGATGTTCGTTACTTGGAACTGACCTATGGTGGTTAATAAATATCCAAAACCGTTGTTATTATTGATTATCCTTTTCCAAGTTTACTTTTAAGAAAGGTGTTACACTAGTCAAGGACAAAAGGTACTGGCTATTTCAATTAATTGTTGATGGCTATGGAAATATGCAATAGAGGTGATAGAATATGATTTTAAAAGGTTGTGTCATATAACTCATGAGGGTGTAATGTTGTAAGCATGACATTCACATTTTTTGTCAAAAAGAATTGTATTATCATGTTTTCATTATGGGACCATGCCTTCACAACAACATGTATAGTGGTCTATATTGACCTAACAATTGGAAGAAGGGCCAAATGTATAAACACTAAGTACATAAATATTATCTAATACCATTTAAGCTTCTAGATGCTACTTAAATAATAAGTAATTCAAAACTATGGCAAACCTGTTGCACATTTAATCAACCTATTCTAGAGAGAAACAACAAGGAGAGAGAGAGAGAGAGAGAGAGAGAGAGAGAGAGAGAGAGAGAGAGAGAGAGAGAGAGAGAGAGAGAGAGAGAGAGAGGGGAGGGTGGCATGTAGAGAACCAATAATGAGACGGTGAGCAGGAAGAGAAAGAAGATCTCAAACAAAGAAAAAAGAACTAAAATGGCAATCTCTATACGTTCCCAACTGATCATGATATGTAAGTTTTTAGATATCAATGAGTCCAGGTATGGTAGCCAGGTGAAGTCATCACACACCCAAGAACTAATTTGATCATTCCACAAGCTATCACTCAAAGAATTTCACTGATTTGAAAGAAAAAAAAGGTTCACATTCTGTGTACACCTTTATTTTCTCTTTTTCACCCCAGATGAAAAGATATATTTGCTTTCCATTCCCTTCCTCATGTTGTTCTGATTGCATGGTGGGTGGTAGGTGCCAGAGTAGGTGCTGAAATATTGCGATAAACGCAGTGACGCTTCAATGGAATACTGTACACAGCTGCTTTCTTAAACCACCAAATGAACACCTAAATGAACACCACATGTGTCAACTATTAATGAAACATTTAAAAAGTTCTTGCACCATAAGACATTATTGAATTAAAAAGTGTTGATATACTAGGACTTCCATGTATTCAATGTCACATGCGCTGTAAACAGTGTCAAGAGGTGAGATTATATACTACTAGAACGGAAGATTCATGTGAAGACATCACAAATCTGAGACCTAATGTGATCATTCCACTGGGTATTACTAAAGGAGTTTCACTTATTAGAGTAGGGAAAGGAACAGAAGTTTCTACACTGTGTACAGTTTTATGTTCTCTTTTGCACAACAATTTATATAAAATAATTCCTTTCCATTCCAGGAAGGCCTACCTTGTGTTGTTTTGATTGCACGAAGGGTGGTAGGTGCCTGAGTAGGTTCTGAATCATAGGGATGAAACACAATGACGCTCCAATGGAGCTACACAGTTGGTAACCCACCAAATGAACATGTTTATCTATGTTTACCTTCAATGAAACCTAGATATAAACGGTTCTTGCATCATAAGACATTATTGGATTTTCAAGTGTTGAAATACCAGAGAATACCATGGGTTCACTATCACATGCTCTGTATATGGTGTCAGGAGGTGAGAACATATGGAACTGAATATTTATACATCAAATTCCCATGATGATCCTGCAATGAATACACACTTACTTTATGTTAACCTAGTTGTTCTAGGAGATTTAGCTGTTTTAAGAAACCTATTGGTTCAGGTTGCTACTCAAATAGGATTTAAATTTATTTCAAATATATGTAGGTCTTTGTCTAAATGTGCAGCAGCAAAGTGTGAGTTTTTATTATCAGCTTGGAAAAATCTTACCTGGTGTTGTTCGGGCTGGAAGGGGGGTATTTGGAGCCTCAGCTGAAAGATGAAACAGTAATACTTGTAAAGTTATTGTTGATAAAGATTTTTTATCAAACCAAATCTGGTAAAGCTTTCTGCAAATGACGAGCGCATGCATGATAGATGAGATTGATCTTTGAAGTTGCAATTCATTGCTTGCCGTTGGCCACTCTGTGCCACTCAGGGCATATGAGAAAATGATCAGTGGCTCATGCTTTGGCAGTACTTTTCTCCAGGTATTCTGGTTTCTTCTATGGCTTAGCCTAAATATGGCACAAAAAGTGATGCTTAACAACATTGTAAATTCAAACTAGCTTATTATGGGATATGTTGAATATTTAGAGAGGTTTGAACACATGTGATAAACTTTGTATGGTTGGGTTTTTCTGACACTATGTGAATCCTACCTAAAAGTACTATGACTCATTCCTAAAAACATTTGAAAAGTGTTTGAGAGGCAATTTAAATGCATACAAGTTTTAAACTTTAAATAACAATACAGCGGCGCCCATTTCTGTAAATATAGATTATAGTACACACGCATGAGACTGAATATAATTCAAGTTGGGTTCCTCAGACTGGTGATCCAAAGTTAATCAAAGTGACCCTTAAGAGACATGCTCAATGACATTCAGGTCAATATAGGCGGGGTCATGGAACCCCCCGGTGAAATAGATAGACTGTTTAATTCAGTAGTAGAGGCTATTGATAAAGCGTCCGAAAATGTTCCGGTTTCGAAATTCTCATGACATCTGAAACCTTACTGGTCAGATGACCTCACCCGGTTAAAAAGAGACAAGATTAAATACCATAAGTTATGGAAAGAGGGTGGAAAACCCAGCGCCCACAATGACCGTCTGCGAGTTAATATGCGGGAATCAAAGAAACTTTTGGCAAAAACATTGAGATCCCTGAGTAAAAAATACGATAACGACTGTGTACTTGAAGCAGCGGCAACGGCTGAGTTAGATCGGAATAAATTCTGGAGGTTATTTAGAAACAAGTGTGGTAGTAAGGGCAACAGAGTCCACGCGGTTAAAAATGCAGATGACATGGTAGTTTATGATATGACATCTATCTTAGAAGTATGGCGTGGGCACTTCTCTCAACTCTGCACACCTAAATTTTCGAAAGACTATGACCAGAGACATTTTGAGAGGGTCACAGTCCAGGTAAATGAGGGGTCCTCAATGGACGATAAAAGTCATTTTCTTACCGAGCCCATATCTAACAAAGAGCTAGGCGACGCAATTAAAAAGCTGCATTTTAAGAAAGCTCCCGGTCATGATGGGATATCAGCTGAGCATATTAGGTACGGGGGGGATCCCTTAAGAAATTTTCTGTGCATATTATATAACAAATGCATTAAAGCCGAGTATATTCCCTGTAATTTCAGGCAAGGTGTGCAAGTACCCCTGTACAAGGGGAAAAATACTTGCCCCTTGAATCCTGATAATTACAGGGGAATTACCCTTTTATCCTGCTTCAATAAGCTATTTGAAATGATAGTATGGCAAAGAATTGAAAAGTGGTGGTATAGAGAGAATATTGTGTCCGAGCTCCAAGGAGCATGTAGGAAGGGCAGCTCATGTGTCCACACCGCCCTCACACTGCAGGAAACTATCTCTCAGCAGTGTGGGGGAGGTAAAAAGGTCTTCGTGGCGTACTTTGACGCTCGAAGGCCTTTGATTCTGTGTGGATAGATGGGCTGTTCTTCCAACTTTATGAGTTAGGAATAAAAGGTTCCCTGTGGAGGTTATTGTACAAAACATATAAAGGATTCACTTGTAGGGTTAGAATAGGAGATAGGATGTCAGAGACCTACCCTATGATGTGTGGAATACATCAAGGGGGGTTTCTGTCATTAATCAAGTACATTTCGTTTATCAATTCACTCTTAGTACAACTGAAAACCTCAGATCTATGTTGCACAGTAGCGGGTATAAAGACAACCCCACAGGGATACGCCGATGACTTGGCCACATGTGTTATGAGTGGAGACCGTATGAGAAGGGTATTAACAATTGTAGAAAACCACGGTAACATGTGGAGGTATTCATTCAACGCTGGTAAAAGCCCGATAATGGTGTATGGGGAGGGTAAGGCTGAGTCCCTCAAGAGGAGAGAAGAGAGGATGTTCAAATTATGGGGTAAAAGGGTTAAGGAAACCGACTATTATGATCATGTGGGAATTAAAGCATGCTTGATGGGGGATACCCACGTTAGAACTGAGGCAAAAGTAAAGAAAGCACGTAAAGTATTAAACATGGCCACTTGCATGGGCATTAAAAGAGGTGGTCTGAATATGGCAACTTGTTGCCTTATTTATTGGAATGTGGTAATTCCGACATTATGTTTTGGGTGTGAGGTGTGGATCCTCAAGAAGAGAGATATAGAAATGTTGAATAGTTTCCAGAGATACGCATCCAAGCGAATACAAAGGTTTAATATCAGGGCACTTAATGCCACTAGCTCGGCTTGTCTGGGCTGGATCAATATAATTAGGCTGATTAAGGTGAAGAAAATGCTTTTTCTAAGAACAATCTTTTTAATGAATGAGATAAATCCAATAAGGCAAGTGCTAATACAGAAAACAGAAGCTAATATAGGGGCAAATTTCCCTATTGACAACACACAAGACAGCCCAATCATAGATTTGTTAAATGTGAGTTATGAATACGGTATGCTGGACAAGGTGCGTCAATTTGCTAGGGGTGCAATTTTCAGTAAAGAAGTGTGGAAAAAGGTCATATGGGCGGCAGCCTGGCAGATTGAAATGGATGAATGGGAGCATAAAACACATAACTCAAACACACATAGCCTGCTAGGGATGGTCATGGAGGGACCGGCGTATAATATATGGTGGCAAGTGTCAGATGCAGATCACACCCTAGTTAGGGCATGCGAGTTGATGGTAAAACTACTATGTAAGGGGAGTAAACTGAAGAGTGATGACATAAGATTGCGAGGGAGCACAGTGTTTACACGAATGTGTAGCCACTGCGATTTAGGCTCACTAGAAGACACATTACACCTGATAATGCAGTGCCCCGCACAAGCAGACACTAGGCTAGAATTGTACAAACAAATAGACGTTATTTGCCCTGGGTTAGAGCACCAGGAATACTTCTATGTAATAATGGGGAAATTCATAGAAGGATGGAGCTTCGAAGACATGATGCCTATCTGGAGAGCATCGTGTCAACAAGTCATGAAAATGTACAGGTTCGCTATTAGGAGAGAGGGCATTGGGTAACTGATGCGTAGTTACGTCAGGTGTAGGACAGGAATGTAATGGGAACACCCCAGTATAAATGTGTGTAACAAGGTAGTTCTCCTATTTCCCCTCACCTCCATACAGTCGAGGCAGTAAGTAGTAGATAGTGTTTACAACCTCATAATGAGATACTTCCTAGCTACCCAAATTAAAGTTATCCTTCCCTTGGATTAAGGTCCCTTATACTCAAATGTCATGTATGTATATATATGCTAGTGAGCTCCGACATCTCAATTTCTGTAGCATATTCACCTAATGTTACACTTGTATGTTCTCTGTAAGACCGCCTGTGGTCCCCACTGTGTGTATAAGGCACATAATTGTGGTGGTATTAACCTCTATAATTCGAGGTAGTCGGGGTACGACACTCAAATTATTTCTGGTTAAAGTTTTCTTTCTTTTGTATTTGAATGTAAGACCGTTTGTGGTCCCAGCAATGTGTATAATCCCGTTATCTTGTATATTTGCATCCTGGTAGGATGCACAGTCTCCTACCTAGACCTTAAAATGTACGTTAAATATCCCACATGGGACAGTACTGGTTATAATAGTAGTCAGCGCATGACTCACAACCAGTACACCTTGTGTATTATTAGTCCGTATAATGGTATCTACTATTGGTATAATACTACTCAGTTACTTAAGTATTAACCCTGGTATTACGGGTTGTCGGTGTACGACACTCAATTAATGTACAGGCCAGTGTACCTTTTTCCTGTGTCTTTTCTGTAATGTAAGACCAGTTCTAGTTCCAGGAAAAAAAAAAAAAAGGTATTTTGCGGCACGCAGTATAGCTTGTCTCTGCTAAAAACTCTCTAATTTGAAAGGCTTCTCATTCAAGCATGGGATTAGAATGAGTATAGAGCTAGTCAGTGGATGACATAACAACCAGTAATTGACTTATATGTACCTGTTTATTTATCAATATACATAAAGAGGAAGAAGCATAGTCTACTCTGTCTTTTGTAAATTGTATTAATCTTAGTTACCTCACACACCACTAGATGGCGTTCGAGTTTGCGTGAATTTAACACAGGCTTCGGACTGTAGCACATAGTAATACCTAGTGCTGCGCATCACTTGTTATTTTGTATAATTTTTGTTTTTTTCTTTCTCCCGTTAGAGCACAAGTTACTCTTTATTTCTTTTAAATTCATTAAACTCAGTAAATGTGCTACTCAAGCATTAATGCCTGAAAGGTATACTAAATCAATGTTGGGTATTTTATGGTGTTCTACAATATGCTTAGTATGTATTACAGTTACTGTTGAAAAATATTTGTAATTGTATGATTTTTTGTAACTTGACGTTACAGCCAATAAACATTCAATTCAATTCAATTCAATTCAATTCAATCCTGCAATGAATACACACTTACTTTATGTTAACCTAGTTGTTCTAGGAGATTTAGCTGTTTTAAGAAACCTATTGGTTCAGGTTGCTACTCAAATAGGATTTAAATTTATTTCAAATATATGTAGGTCTTTGTCTAAATGTGCAGCAGCAAAGTGTGAGTTTTTATTATCAGCTTGGAAAAATCTTACCTGGTGTTGTTCGGGCTGGAAGGGGGGTATTTGGAGCCTCCGCTGAAAGATGAAACAGTAATACTTGTAAAGTTATTGTTGATAAAGATTTTTTATCAAACCAAATCTGGTAAAGCTTTCTGCAAATGACGATGGCATGCATGATAGATGAGAGTGATCTTTGAAGTTGCAATTCATTGCTTGCCGTTGGCCACTCTGTGCCACTCAGGGCATATGAGAAAATGATCAGTGGCTCATGCTTTGGCAGTACTTTTCTCCAGGTATTCTGGTTTCTTCTATGGCTTAGCCTAAATATGGCACAAAAAGTGATGCTTAACAACATTGTAAATTCAAATTAGCTTATTATGGGATATGTTGAATATTTAGAGAGGTTTGAACACATGTGATAAACTTTGTATGGTTGGGTTTTTCTGACACTATGTGAATCCTACCTAAAAGTACTATGACTCATTCCTAAAAACATTTGAAAAGTGTTTGAGAGGCAATTTAAATGCATACAAGTTTTAAAACTTTAAATAACAATACAGCGGCACCCATTTCTGTAAATATAGATTATAGTACACACGCATGAGACTGAACATAATACAAGTTGGGTTCCTCAGACTGGTGATCCAAAGTTAATTAAAGTGACCCTTTTGAGCTTTTTGATTAACTTTGATTCTTAATCGACGCCAAAGCTGCTCTCTGGGTTATTTTACTTTTAGTACAAATAAAATTCTATGATAGACTGAAGACCACAAAAGCAGTCTTTCTTGCAACTCTCACAAATGTACATTTTTTCCTTTGCCAGGAAAATGAGCCAAGCAACCAGTCATTGCTATAAATATATTAACCTTCCTTCTGTAGGGTGGCAGGGAATAATTAAGTTCTATTTTCTCACCCCCCCCCCCCCCCCAAATAAAAGAAAAGAAATTAAAAAATAAAATAAAGATTTTTCACTTTCCCTCCCTAGCAAATGGTCGTGAAAATGATGTACTTTCTCTTTCACATGGTTAGAAAAAAAAATGCTTTATTTTCTAGCTCCAAAACATAGTTGTGAAAATAAATAGGATTTTATTTTCCCTCCCTAGCAAATGGTCATGAACATGAAAAAAGCTTTTTACTTTCTCTTTCACATGGTTGGAAAAAAACAGGTTTTATTTTCTCCAAAAAACGGTTATTGCACTTTTACAGTTGGTCCATCGTAGTATATTTCACCAATTGTCATATTTATGACCATGGTTAACATAAGGGGAGGCTCCACAGGCCATGGGGTGTAAGGCATAACCCTACATGCCTCCCTTTCCTCATTGCCAATGATGAGGACTTTCCATATTGCTCAAGACACAAGACAAAATTGCCAGTAGGGTAGACGAGCATGGATATGCATGCAACCCTTTGATTATATGTTGGTTGTGTATTGCATATGCAGGTAGATTCCACAGTTAAACTTCCCACAGTTTTCTTTATCAATAAAAGAAGATGCATATTTTCATATTAACAACAATTCCATATGAAATGATGCTCTTTTTGATATATAAAGAACTAAGTAAAAGAAAAAGCCAATGAACACTTACTTGAATTTGTTGGGGTACATCCAAAGACATTTATACCAAATGAAATTGGGCTTTTTCTAAACATATGCTGTTTGTTGGCCCTCACTTTGATAACACTTGCCATGATAGGAGGGTTCATTGCATTGACTGTTTTGAACTTCTTTGAGCTCTGTGATCCGCTCAGCTACAGGCAAAATGATAAACAGTTGTTTAAACAAGCTCTTAAGCTTTTATCTCTATAGGATAAGGCATGATGACTGTAGACATTCCCATAGTATAGGGACAATTAAATACTCAACATCTTACAGTAAAATTATTTGAATGTCCAATATTCTACTATTTTCAACTAATTTGATTCAAGTATTAGAAATGACATTTCAAGTAAAGCTTTTACCAAAAACTCTAACTTGCTTTCATTATTCCATTTAAGGAGCACTGATTTGACATTTACCATAGAGATTAACTGGACTAAAATAATGCAAAAATGCAGTCCTACCTCTTTAGTCAAGAAATTGCGTCCATCCATACTATATTCCAAGGTGAGACGATAGGGCCTTCGAAACGACATGCCTCGTAATATGTTTATCTTCTGGATCTCATAAACCTTGCCTAGTTCGATCTAAAATTAAATGCGTACATATATTCGAATAGGGTACATTTGACAAGATGTGCATGGTGTCATATGTGCCTGAACCTTGTCAGAATATACCTCTATATGAACTCATCTCAGCTAGATTTTGTGCATGTGAACGTTGGCTTCGGATTCACCTTCATATATGTTAAAAAAAAATAAACTACTTTCTAAAATTCGCAAATCAAGTCAGAGACCTTTGAGATCAATGACACATAAGAAGATGTGGGTTATTTAGCAATTTTGATGTTGAAGCACTGAAATGCAAAAGGTGCAAATACCTGATATATGAAATAATTACAATAAACATTAACCATATCCGTTATAGAAAATTGCTTCCATTTATCATTAAATAACATTATAGTGTATACCATGTGATGGTTGTTTTACATATCATGTTTGCTTATTGAGATTTTGAACTTGATGTGGATTTCTTTGTTTCCTTCTGTCTGCACTTTGTGCTTGCACTGATAGATATTTCAATTAATGGTAAAATCAGTGACCAACCAGAGATAAGTACACAACTTACCACAACGCCATCAGTTTCGCCCGCACCGATCCAAGTCAATTGCCTCTTGATTGATGAAGCATCTCTTTTGTTACGCAAGTTATAGTTTCTGAAGGCTGCTTTTGGAAGGCGTTTCAGTAGGTCCCGAGAACAGCCTACATTGGAATGTATACACAGGTTAAGTCTTTTACTCTGTGATTAGAGCTAGAAATTTGTTTCTGTATGAAACATAGTTAACATTATCAATGGAGGGTGTGGCCATAGTTCATATCCTTTATGTCGCTTTCAATCAATTAAGTCATATCACATTGAGCTAGAAACTATGAACAGGTAGAGCATGCAATTTATCTGCTTGCCAGCCAAACACATATATGGGTTCAACAAAGTCGGATCCCTTTCAGATAGATAGCCCAAAATACCCAGTGGGCATTATATAAGCATTGAAGTGTGATATTTCCTATATCATACACACTGAACTGTTAACGAGTCCCAGTGGGCATGCTAACATTCATTAAACATTCGAGGAATGTTTGTGCGAACATTCAAAAATAATCCCCTCAGAGTGAAAATTGTATGAATGTTCAGATGAGAATGTTCATAGAATGTTCAGAGCTGAATGCTAAATGAATCATTTGGATTCTGATATTTTTGAGGACATTTGAAGTTGTCTGTGCAGTGGAAGCACTTGGTAACAGTTCAGTTTTTATTAAATAGGAAATATCTCAATTTAAATTTTGAATAAGGTCAAATTGAACATTCCAGGAATGTTCACACCTGAAGATTGCAGAAATGTTCATTTTTGGTGCATGACATTCAAATCAAAATTGAACATTCATATGACATTAAATAAGAACATTCAAGGAATGTTAGGACCTGAACATTGCTGAAATGTTCATTATTGGTCCAGAATATTCTGACCAAAATTGAACATTCATACAATATTCAGGTAATATCTGTGACCACTGGGGTGCTTTTACTGCACAGACAATATTTTTAAGAAGACATCCCGAAATCTGAAACCTAATGTGATCATTCCACTGGATATTACTAAAAGAGTTTCACTTATTAGAGTAGGGATATGAACAAAGGGTTCTACACTCTGTGTACAGTTTTATGTTCTCTTTTGCAACATTGAAATGACATAATTCCTTTCCATTCCAGGAAGGCCTACCTTGTGTTGTTTTGATTGCACGAAGGGTGGTAGGTGCCTGAGTAGGTTCTGAAACATAGGGATGAACCACAATGACGCTCCAATGGAGTATTGTACACAGATATGAAGTTGTTAACCCATCAAATGAACATTTTTATCTATGTTTACCTTCAATGAAACCTAGATTTAAACAGTTCTTGCATCATAAGGCATTATTGGATTTTTAAGTGTTGAAATACTAGAAGACTACCATGGCTTCGATGTCGCATGCTCTGTATACGGTGTCAGGAGGTGAGAACATATACAACTGGAACTAAATATTTCTACATCAAATTGCCTTCCATCTGCTGAGTGAATCACCAGCAAGGCTGATGGAAAAGCACATTTCCTTATTCCCATGACAATCCTGCAATGAATTTACACCTACTTTATGCTAACTCAGTTGTTCCGGGAGATGTAGCTGTTTTAAGAAACCGTCTGATTCAAGTTCCTACTCAATTAGGATTAAAAGAAATTTCAAATATATGTAGGTCTTTGTCTAAATGTGCAGCAGCAAAGTGTGAGTTTTAATTATCAGCGAAGAAAAATCTTACCTGGTGTTGTTCGGGCTGGAAGGGGGGTAGTTGGAGCCTCAGCTGAAATATGAAACAGTAATACTTGCAAGTATATTGTTAATGAAGATTTTTTTATCAAACCCAATCTGGTATAGCTTTATATGCCAATGACGAGGGTACGCATGCTAGATAAGGGTGATCTTTGATTGCACGAAGGGTGGTAGGTGCCTGAGTAGGTTCTGAAACATAGGGATGAACCACACTGACGCTCCAATGGAGTATTGTACACAAATATGCACTTGTTAACCCATCAAATGAACATGTTTATCTATGTTTACCTTCAATTAAACCTAGATTTAAACAGTTCTTGCATCATAAGGCATTATTGGATTTTTAAGTGTTGAAATACTATAGGACTACCATGGCTTCGATGTCGCATGCTCTGTATACGGTGTCAGGAGGGGAGAACATATACAACTGGAACTGAATATTTATACATCAAATTGCCTTCCATCTGCTGAGTGAATCACCGGCAAGGCTGATGGAAAACCACATTTTCTAATTGCCATGACAATCCTGCAATGAATGAACACATACTTTATGTTAACTTAGTAATTCTAGGAGATTTAGCTGTTCGAAGAAACCTATTGGGTCAATTTCCTACTCAAATAGGATTAAAATTTATGAGTTTTAATTATCAGCTAAGATAAATCTTACCTGGTGTTGTTCGAGCTAGAAGGGGGGTAGTTGGAACCTCAGCTGAAAGAGTAGTACTTGTAAAGCTATTGTTGATAAATATCTTCCATCAAACCCAATCTGGTATAGCTTTATGCTAATGACGAGGGTATGCATGATAGATGAGAGTGATCTTTGAAGTTGCAAATCATGGCTTGCCGTTGGCCACACTGAGCCACTCAGGGCAAGTGAGAAGATGATTAGTGGCTCGCGCTTTGGCAGTGTTTTTTTCCAGGTATTCAGTTTTTTTTCTATGGCTAAGCCTCAATATGGCAGAAAAAGTGATGCTAAACAACACTGTAAGTTCAAATTAGCTTATAATGGGCTATGTTAAATATTTAGAGAGGCTTGAACATATGCGATAAACTTTGTATGGTTGGGTTTCTCTGACACGATGTGAATCCTACCTTAAAGTACTATGACTCATTCCTAAAAACATTTGAAAAGTGTTTGAGAAGCAGTTTAAATGCATAAAAGTTTTCAAACCTTAAATATCAATACAGTGCCACCCATTGCTTTAAATACAGATTATTGTACACATGCATGAGACCAAATATAATACAAGTTGGGTTCCTTAGACTGGTGATCTAAAGTTAATCAAAGTGGCCCTTTTTGATTAACTTTGATCCTCAATTGATGCTAATGTTGCTCCCTGCTGCCACAGGGTCGTTTTACTTTTAGTACAAATAATATTATGATAAACTGAATATCACACACATAGTCTTTCTTGCAACTCACACAAATGTATATGTTCCCTTTGCCAGGAAAATGAGCCGAGCAACCAGTCATTGCTTGAAATATATAGACCTTCTTTCTGTGAAGTGGTAGGGATAAATTATATCTTATTTTTAGTTTTATTTTCCCAAATCCCCCCCCCCCCCCAATAAAAATAAAATAAAGAATTGTATTTTTCCTCCCTAGTCGTGAAAATGATTTTTTTTCTTTCACATGGTCAGAAAAAAGAATGCTTTACTTTCTAGCTCCAAAAAATGTTTGAGAAAATATATATGAGTTTTATTTTCTCCCAAAAACAGTTACATTTTTACATTTGGTCCATCGTAGCATATTTCACCAATTGTCATATTAATGACCATGGTTACCTTAAGGGTAGGCCCCACAATCCACGAGGTGTAATGCATAACCCTACCTGCCTACATTTCCTCATTGTCAATGATGAGGACTTCCAATTTTGCTCAAAACACAAGAGAAAATTGCCAGTAGGGTAGACAAGCTGGAATACGCATGCAACCATTTGATTATGTGTAGGTTGTGTATTGCATATGCAGGTAGTTAAAAAACTTCCAACAGTTTTCCTTATCAATAAAAGAAGTTGCATATTTCCATATTAATGATAACTCCATATGAAATAATGCAAAAGAAAAAGCCATTGAATAGAACTTACCTTAAAAGTCAACCAAAACACTTACTTGGAATTATTGTGTTACATCCAAAGACATTTATTCCAAATGCAACTGAACGTTTTCCAGACATTTCCGTTCTGTTGGCCCTCACTTTGATAACACTTGCCATGATAGGAGGGTTCATTATATTGACTTTTTTAAGCTGCCTTGGGTTCCATGATCCATTCAGCTACAGGCAAGATAATAAATAGTTGTTTAAACAAGCTCTTAAGCTTTTATCTCTATAGAATAAGGCATGAAGACCATAGACATTCCCATAGTAAAGGCACAATTAAATAATCAATATCTTACAGTGAATTTATTTGAATGTTCAATGTTCTACAATTTTCAAACAGCAGGTGGTTCTAATCTACGGAATACAAGCTTGGCGTTGAAAATTGTTTGATTTGTTAGACTATGCATTTATTTCAAGGTGCTTTTATTGTTTAGACATGTTTGTGAATGTTAAATCCTGATTTTTTTCCAGAAGTAAAGACCAATTAAATTGAATTTGTATTTTAATCCCCATCTTTTTTTAAGTATAACAAATGACATAAAGGTTTTAACAGAAACTCTAACTTGCTATCATTATTGCATCAAAGAAGCACTGATTTGACATTTACCATAGAGATTAACAGTACTGAAATAATGCAAAAATGCAGTCCTACCTTTTTAGTCAAGAAATTGCTTCCATCCATACTATATTCTAAAGTGAGAAATTTGGGCCTTCGCAACCACTTGCCTCGTAATATGTTAATCTTCTGGATCTCATAAACCTTGCCAAGGTTGATCTAAAATTTAAATGTGTGCATATTTTATTCAAAAAGGGTGCAATTGACATGATGTGCATGGTGTCACATGTGCTTGAACCTTGTCAGAATATACCTCCATATGGACTCATCTCGTCTAGATTTTGAACATGTGAACATTGGTTTCGGATTCACCTTCACATATGTTATTGGAAAATAAAGTACTTTCTAAAGTTCACGAGTCAGGTCAGAGACCTTTGAGATCTATGACATTTCACAAGAAGGAGATGGTTGAGCCAATTTGATGTTGCAGCATTGAAATGCAAAAAGTGTAATTACCTATATGATATGATTACAATAAACATTAACCATATCCAGTTATTATTAAATAACGCTATAGTGTATACCATACACTGGTTGTTTTACATATCATGTTTGCTAATTGAGATTTTGAACTTGATGTAGATTTCTTTTTTCCTTTTGTCTGCACTTTGTGCTTGCACGGATAGATCTTTCAATTAATGGTAAAATCAGTGACCAACCAGAGATGAGTACACAACTTACCTTAACGCCATCAGTTTCGCCTACACCGATCCACCTAAATTGCATCTTGATGTACATAGCAGCTCTTTTGTTTCTCGAGTCAAGGTTTCTGAAGGCTGCTCTTGGAAGGCCCTTCAATAGGTCCTGAGAACAGCCTACATTGGAATGTATACACAGGTTTAGTCTTTCACTCTGTGGTTAGAGCAAGAAATTTGTTTCTGTATGAAACATGGTTAACATTGGAGCTTGTTGCCGTAGTTCATATCCTTTATGTCCCTTTCAATCAATAAAGTCATATCACTTTGAGCTAGAAACTAGGAACTGGTAGAACATGCAATTTATCTGCTTGCCAGCCAAACACATATATGGGTTCAACAAAGTCGGATCCCTTTCAGATAGATAGCCGAAAATACCCAGTGGGCAAAAATATTACCTGTATGTTATATGAATGTTTAGCTTCGGTCGGAATATTCTTGACCAATTTTGAACATTTCAGCAACGTTCAGGTTCTAACATTCCTGGAATGTTCGTAATAGATGTCATATAAATGTTCTCTTTTGATCAAAATGTCATGCACCAATAATGAATATTCCTGCAATCTTCAGGTCTGAACATTCCAGGAATGTTCAGATTTGATATTATATAAACATTGAAGTGCGATATTTCCTATATCATACATACTGAACTGTTAACGAGTCCCAGTGGGCACGCTAACATTCATTAAACATTCCAGGAATGTTTGTGCGAACATTCAAAAATGATCCCCTCAGAGTGAAAATTGTATGAATGTTCAGGTATGAATGTTCAGGTGAGAATGTTCATAGAATGTTCAGAGCTGAATGCTAAATGAATCATTTGGATTCTGATATTTTTGAGGACATTTGAAGTTGTCTGTGCAGTGGAAGCACTTGGTAACAGTTCAGTTTTTATGAAATAGGAAATATCTCAATTTAAATTTTAAATAAGGTCAAATCTGAACATTCCAGGAATGTTCACACATGAAGATTGCAGATATGTTCATTTTTGGTGCATGACATTCAAATCAAAATTGAACATTCATATGACATTGAATAAGAACATTCAAGGAATGTTAGGACCTTAACATTGCTGAAATGTTCATAATTGGTCCAGAATATTCTGACCAAAATTGAACATTCATACAATATTCAGGTAATATCTGTGCCCAGTGGGGTGCTTCTACTGCACAGACAATATTTGTATGGAGACATAACGAAATCTGAAACCTAATGTGATCATTCCACTGGATATTACTGAAAGAGTTTCACTTATTAGAGTAGGGATATAAACAAAAGGTTTTACAATATGTGTACAGCTTTATGTTCTCTTTTGCACAATTGAAATGACATAATTCCTTTCCATTCCAGGAAGGCCTACCTTGTGTTGTTTTAATTGCACGAAGGGTGGTAGGTGCCTGAGTAGGTTCTGAAACATAGGGATGAACCACAATGACGCTCCAATGGAGTATTGTACACAGATATGAAGTTGTTAACCCATCAAATGAACATGTTTATCTATGTTTACCTTCAATGAAACCTAGATTTAAACAGTTCTTGCATCATAAGGCATTATTGGATTTTAAAGTGTTGAAATACTATAAGACTACCATGGCTTCAATGTCGCATGCTCTGTATACGGTGTCAGGAGGTGAGAACATATATAACTGGAACTGAAAATTATACATCAAATTGCCTTCCATCTGCTAAGTGAATCACCAGCAAGGCTGATGGCAAAGCACATTTCATAATTCCCATGATAATCCTGCAATGAATTTACACCTACTTGATGTTAACTCAGTTGTTTTAGGAGATTTAGCTGTTCAAAGTTCCTACTCAATTAGGATTAAAAAAAATTCAAATATATATAGGTCTTTGTCTAAATGTGCAGCAGCAAAGTGTGAGTTTTATTTATCAGCGAAGAAAAATCTTACCTGGTGTTGTTCGGGCTGGAAGGGGGGTAGTTGGGGCCTCAGCTGAAAGATGAAACAGTAATACTTGCAAGTATATTGTTAATGAAGATTTTTTATCAAACCCAATCTAGTATAGCTTTATATGCAAATGACGAGGGTATGCATGCTAGATAAGAGTGATCTTTGATTGCACGAAGGGTGGTAGGTGCCTGAGTAGGTTCTGAAACATAGGGATGAACCACAATGACGCTCCAATGGAGTATTGTACACAGATATGCAGTTGTTAACCCATCAAATGAACATGTTTATCTATGTTTACCTTCAAGAAACCTATATTTAAACAGTTCTTGCATCATAAGGCATTATTGGATTTTTAAGTGTTGAAATACTATAAGACTACCATGGCTTCGATGTCGCATGCTCTGTATACGGTGTCAGGAGGTGAGAACATATACAACTGGAACTGAATATTTCTACATCAAATTGCCTTCCATCTGCTGAGTGAATCACCAGCAAGGCTGATGGAAAAGCACATTTTTTAATTGCCATGATAATCCTGCAATGAATTTACACCTACTTGATGTTAACTTAGTAATTCTAGGAGATTGAGCTGTTCTAAGAAACCTATTGGTTCAATTTCCTACTCAAATATGATTAACATTTATGAGTTTTAATTATCAGCTAAGGAAAATCTTACCTGGTGTTGTTCGAGCTGGAAGGGGGGTAGTTGGAGCCTCAGCTGAAACAGTAATACTTGTAAAGCTATTGTTGATAAAGATTTTTCATCAAACCCAATCTGGTATAGCTTTATGCTAATGACGAGGGTATGCATGATAGATGAGAGTGATCTTTGAAGTTGCAATTCATTGCTTGCCGTTGGCCACTCTGAGCCACTCAGGGCATATGAGAAGATGATCAGTGGCTCGCGCTTTGGCAGTGTTTTTTTCCAGGTATTCTGTTTTTATCTATGGCTTAGCCTGAATACGTCAAAGAAAGTGATGCTAAACAACATTGTAAGTTCAAATTAGCTTATTATGGGCTATGTTAGATATTTAGAGAGGCTTGAACATATGTGAAAAACTTTGTATGGTTGGGTTTCTCTGACGCAATGTGAATCCTACCTAAAAGTACTATGACTCATTCCTAAAAGCATTTGAAAAGTGTTTGAGAAGCAGTTTAAATGCATAAAAGTTTTCAAACCTTTAATATTAATACAGTGTCGCCCATTGCTGTAAATATAGATTATTGTACACATGCATGAGACCACACATAATACAAGTTGGGTTCCTTAGACTGGTGATCTAAAGTTAATCAAAGTGACCCTTTTTGATTAACTTTGATCCTCAATTGATGCTAATGCTGCTCTCTGCTGCCACAGGGTCATTTTACTTTTAGTACAAATAATATTATGATAAACTGAATATCACACACATAGTCTTTCTTGCAACTCACACAAATGTATATGTTCCCTTTAACAGGAAAATGAGCCAAGCAACCAATCATTGCTTGAAATATATTGACCTTCCTTCTGTAGAGTGGTAGGGGAAAAAAGTTTTATTTTTCTCTCCTGCCAAAAATAGAAATAAAATAAAAAGATTTTTATTTTCCCTCCATAGCGAATGGTTGTGAAAATGATTTTCTTTTCTCTTTCACATGGTCAGATAAAAATAACGCTTTATTTTCCAGCTCCCCAGAATGGTTATGAAAATAAATAGGATTTTATTTTCTCTCCCTAGCAAAGGGTCGTGAAAATGAAAAAGTTTTTTATTGTCTCTTTCACATGGTTGGAAAAAAATCAAGTTTTATTTTCTCCAACCCCCCCCCCCCCAAAAAAAAAAAAATAGGTTGTTGCATTTTTTAAATTGGTCAATCGTAGCATATTTCACCAATTGTCATATTTATGACCATGATAACCATAAGGGGAGGCCCCACAAGCCACGAGGTGTAAGACATTACCCTACCTGCCTACAGTTACTCATTGCCAATGATGAGGACTTCCAATTTTGCTCAAGGCACAGGAGAAAATTGCCAAAAGCGTAGATGAGCAGGGATATGCATGCAACCATTTGATTATGTGTAGGTTGTGTATTACATAGGTAGGTAGTTAAAAACATCCCACAGTTTTCTTTATCAAAAAAGAAAATGCATTTCTGCTTATTAACAATAACTCCATATATAATGATGCTCCTTTGGACATATAAAGAACTAGATAAAAAGTAAAAACCATTGAATAGAACTAACCTTAAGAGTTAACCGGAACACTTACTTGGAATTGTTGGGGTACATCCAAAGACATTTATTCCAAATGCGACAGGCCTTTTTTTAAACATTTGCTGTCTGCTGGCCCTCACTTTGATAACGCTTGCCATGATCGGTGGGTTCATTGCATTTACCTTTTTAAATGCTGAGCTCTGTGATCCATTCAGCTACAGGCAGGATAATAAATAGTTGTTTAAACAAGCTCTTAAGCTTTCATCTCTATAGAATAAAGCATGATGACAGTAGACATTCCCACATTAGAGGGACAATCTAATAATCAACATCTTACAGTAAATTTATTTGAATGTTCAATGCTCTACTATTTTCAACCAATTTGATTCAAGTATTAGAAATGACATTTCAAGTAAAGATTTTACCAAAAACTCTAACTTGCTATCATTATTCCATTAAAGGAGTATTGATTTGACATTTACTATAGCGATTAACAGTACTAAAATAATGCAAAAACGCAGTCCTACCTTTTTAGTCAAGAAATTGCGTCCATCCATACTATATTCTAAGATGAGAAATGTGGGCCTTCGCCGCACCTTGCCTCGTAATACGTTAATTATCTGGATTTCATAAACCTTGCCTAGGTTGATCTAAAATTTAAATGTGTACAGATATTTAAATAGGGTACATTTGACAAGATGTGCATGGTGTCATATGTGCCTGAACCTTGTCAGAATCTACCTCCATATGGACTTATCTCGTCTAGATTTTGAGCATGTGAACGTTGGCTTCAGATTCACCTTCGCGTACATTATCAAAAAAAAGGTACTTTCTAAAGTTCACGAGTCAAGTCAGAGCTCTTTGTGATCAAAGACATAGAAGAAGATGAGGGTGGTTGAGCCAATTTGATGTTGCAACAGTGAAATGCAAAAGGTGCAAATACCTGATATATGATATAAATACAATAAACATTAACCATATCCATTATTGAAAAAATTGCTTCCAGTTGTCATTAAATAACATTAAAGGGTTATACCATAATCTGGTTGTTTTACATATCATGTTTGCTAATTGAGATTTTGAACTTGATGTGGATTTCTTTGTTTCCTTCTGTCTGAACTTTGTGCTTGCACTGATAGATCTTTTAATTGATGGTATAATCAACCAGAGATAAGAACAGAACTTACCACAACGCCGTCAGTTTCGCCCTCACCCATCCACTTCAATTGCTTCTTGATTAATGAAGCATCTCTTTTGTTACTCAAGTTAAGGTTTCCGAAGGCTGCTTTTGGAAGGCGCTTCAACAGGTCTTGAGAACAGCCTACATTGGAATGTATACACAGGTTTAGTCTTTCACTCTGTGATTAGAGCAAGACATTTGTTTCTGTATGAAACGTGGTTAATATTATCAATGGAGGGTGTGGCCGGAGTTCATATCATTTATGTCGCTTTCAATCTATTAAGTTATATCACATTGAGGTAGAAACTAGGAACTGGTAGAGCATGCAATTTACCCGTTTGCCAGCCAAGCACCTATATGGGTTCAACAAAGTAGGAACCCTTTCAGATAGATAGCCAAAAATACCCAGTGGGCACAAACATTACCTGAATGTTATATGAATGTTTAATTTTGGTCGGAATATTCTTGACCAAATTTGAACATTTCAGCAACGTTCAGGTCCTAACATTCCTGCAAAGTTCTTATTTGATGTCATATAAATATTTTCTTTTGATAAAAATGTCATTCACTTATAATAAATATTCCTGCAACCTGAAGAAA
>OZ012695.1:41376963-41389463 GCA_963942565.1 Maea johnstoni | reverse complement strand
TAGGTTTATAAGATTCCTCACTATGTTTGATATGTAAAACTGATGAAGACAGTTATGAGTATATGTTACTGTGTTGCTCAATAATAGAAGAAATCTGGCTTGATGTTCAAAACCGGATTTCTGATCCAAATTTTAAATTACCACTTAATAAAATAATCTTAGTGGAAATGGAAACAGTTCTGTTGTTAACAGGGTTGGGGTCAATTACTTGAAAAAGTAATCAATTATATTACTATTACTTCAGTATTTTGCAATTATATTACTATTACTATTACATCATTTTTTAAAACCAGCAATTACAATTACTATTACATTTGAAAAGGTAATTGATTACATTACAAATTACTTTTCAACAGATGGAATTTGTTCCATCTTGATTTTAATGATTTGACCATTTTATGGTATGCTTCATTTGAACAAAGTACAGGCAAATACTTCATGTATTGAACTCATCACTGGCATGATCGATAGCAGTTTCTTTCTAATATTCATATAGTGTCACTGTTTCAGCTGATTTATAAATGTCTCAATAAAATTTACCAATTCACAATAATTCTCAAACGGAAAATTTCTGCTATTCTAATAGGTTTTTCTGATACTCCTGATTACTGATGGGGACCGGGAACAGGAAACCGGTTCAAACCGGCCTGAGCATTGCGGTTAACCAGTCAAAAACCGGACCTCCCTCTAAACGGTTCGGTTTTCTATGCATACACAGGGTTCCTGGAGGCGTAATAAAACTGTCAACACCTACCTCCTCGCTGGCCTCACAATGTCTGCCAAGCGCGACGATCAAACAGCCATTTCAAAATCTCTCAAGTCTGGTACCCTGCCCACTCTCACTATGCTCAGAAGCCTTCTGAGCGTAGAGAAAGTGCCCAGGGAGCTAGTATATAGGAACTTTCAAGAACTTTCCAGTTCAGGCAAGTTCAGCCACGCATTCCATTGCGTATCCAAGAAATGTCATTAATAAACCGTTTAGGAAACCGTGATAAAACCGAACCGTAGAAGCAAAACCGAGAACCGAACCGAACCGTAGAATTCTCAACGATCCCCATCCTTACTCCTGATATAGATCTTGTCAGATTTATTAGTCTGATTTATCTTCTAAGTACATTATTTTTCAATATGTTAGTTGCACTAAAGAACATTAGTTTTTCTAAGGCACTGTCCTTAAAGTTACAGCAGTCAAGGTGGAAAATCTTACCAGCAATGCTAAATATCCACTCTATTCAGTATGCTGGTATGGCCAGGTAGAGCAAAATTGGGACTTGGGATTTCAAAATGGTTAGACATGTCACCAGATTACGCCAGTGCTCAGTTGAACATCTCTTGGACGTACTTATCCACAGAGAGTTTTCAACAGGGTGTCTATTTTCAAGATGATTGGATTTCACTTAAGTACAGCATGTTTCCATCTGTTGAACTACACAATAGATTTGCATCCTGTCACTGTATCCTCAATTAAGAAAAGCAATATGTCCATATCCATGATACCAGTCCACCTATAATCTAGTGCAGAAGTGACATCTGTGTAGTGCTGGTAATCTTCATGGCAATTAATAGTATCAATGTGAAAAGGCTGTACATATGCACTGCATGTGCATATCCAGTTCCTGCATGCCTCTGAGCATCCCATAGCAGATGCATACCTATATATATGATAACTTGACAGATGTAATTGAAAGTAATATAAAATTACAATTACTTTTAAGACTAGTCAATTACTATTACCTATTACAGTAATAGTTTGGCCACTAAGTAATTGATTACTTGCTATTACATTGAAAAATGGCAAATTACTATTAATTTTTATATTACAATTACAAATTACCCCAACCCTGGTTGTTAATCACATACATCTGGTATCTAAGAAAATCACCTATAAAGCAAATACGGGAACAAAAAAACATACAATGACTGTATATTTATTACAAGGAGAGAAACAAAGCTTATCTAAAAAGCAGGATAAAACTGTTTGACAAAAAGAGGGCATTCATAAAATCCTACTTCACTAAGAGTTCATAGTATTGCTTTGATAATAAAATTACAAAACTCTAAATGCATATTGTCTTATATAGGTACACTGTACAAACTGCATTAAAACTGAAAATGGGGGGGAAATTCCCTTCTTTTTAGAAAAAGTTCCAAGGGATATTTCAGTTGGAAAGATACCACAGCCCTCTAGAAGTGGCACATATGTACCGCAACCACACTAGCCCACTAATCAGGACCAAGTTGAGAGTAGATATTGTGACTATCAACTAAGGAAAGAGTCGTTTTTACTTCAATGCTAAGATGGATCTCTTAAACACTCGCACACACATACAACAGGACTGCTTGTACTGCAACACGCCTATCATAAATATAGATAACTGTGTTATCCTATTTTACTTGAATGTGGTCAGCAACACTAGCATTGTTTCATTTTTGTTTTGGTTAAATTTATGAATGCCCCTAAATTGACTGGGAAATCGTTTCTTCTCTCTCTTCAGGTAAGTAGCATATTTTTGTTTATTTTTGTAGTATGTTTCTACTACTATATAATATATCAGTTTATAAAGATTCACACTTAAGTCAATACATACACGAAGAGTAAATGTGCAGGGGTTGGATTTGTGTTCACTTCAACATGCCAGTATTTAAAAGCATTTGAGGCTCTCACATTTGTGTGGTGGTCTAGAGTGGTCTGTAAATGATTGTCCTCTATCTCCAAGACAAGTGAGAAATTTGCTACTGACTTTATGTTAGAGAGTGGTTTTCGGGGTACTGCAGATATTTTCCCTACAAGAAACTGGCCAGTTACAATAAAGTGAGTAGTATGGAGTGGAGGAAGCAAGAAATAAAATCTCAAATTTTGTTATCAAAATAACAGGAGATATTACTCTCAGTATCGGCGTTTCTGCCTACACTGGAATAGACGGATCAGTGTAACACTTTGTTATTCATTTTCTCTATTTCAACATAAAATTGAAATTGAAAATCTGCATCAAAATGCCAAATTATATGCATATCTTTTAAACTTAAATTCACCTTTCTGCTAGAAAGTAAGTGTATTCGCATGTGGAACATATCTCATAACAAGAAATGAAAACTATACTTTATAAGATATAAATGACGAATCATATCACTTACTATAAGATATATGAATGGTGCAGAGATGCTGCCAACGCGTGCAAATACAGAGCCACTGCCCACTGAGGTGTTCCTCAGCACTGTTGGAAAAGCCTCAGCAGAGTATTGGAAAACCATCCCAAATCCTGCTGCTGCGCCCATCTTACCAATCATTGTAACAGCCACTACAGCCCAGCCTCCAGCTTAGAAAATCAAAAGACAGTTCCTTCAATATTATGAAAAGCAAAAGAATGTAGCTCTTTGACTACTGAACAATGAAAACTGAAGGCCCCAATAGATGCAAGGGAACCAGGTGCACCTACAGATGGATAAAAAGTATGGTATACCACACCTATCAAATGAATAGAAGACTCACATACAACAAGGACACAATGTAACTAATGCTTATGAACCTGCAATTAGGTACAACTCTATTAGATCCATACCAGATACACGAAGAGAAAAAGTGTTCTAGATATCTCTATAAAAGGAATTGATGAATTCCAATCACACATCTGATATGAAGCAAAAAAGGAGTCTAAACATATCTGAAACATAAACAGGAAAAATGGGGGGGGGGGGGGGGGGACATCCAAGACACATCTGTATAAGTATTCAAAGAGTGTGTCATGTATCATTATAATGACGCGGGGGGTTCAGGATAGTATTAAAAATGACCAGCATTGTACTAGAATCGTGCTCGCTACAAAAAGACTTGTAATCCCTCTTAGAGTCCTAATACGACCGTCTTAGCCATCTTTTTTCAGGGATACTGGTTGTATTAGGCACCTTACATGTCTTGTACAACGCTGTTGTCTCGGAAATGCAATTGCTAATTTGTATCTCTAAAACGAGCCCACGTAGCCGTCTTAACAAGACTAGGAGCAAGCAAAACTGCCAATTAGGCAAGCACAGCTCAATCCAACGTCAAATCCCATATCTTGTAATGTACCTATATAAACTGTTTTACGATTGAGTAGATATTCAGCTATACAAATTAAGATAACTTATTAGCTCTTTTAAATGTGAAGCTTACATTCCAAGTTAATGACGTGAATTTCTAAAACACAACATCAAGCTTACCATCCTATTCGTAAAAGAAAATAAAAAGAGACGGAGATGCATTATCATTGTTTCTCATCACAAGCAACCTTAGTAAATAAAATAGTAAGCAAATTGTGTATAAAATGTATCAGAATAAACACACAATAAAAATGAATAAAACAGTTGGTTAACATCGTATTTTCAAGTATGGCATAAGAAACTATTCAATTATGCATAACAATTGGGTAGACGTAAGTTAGAGCAGGCCATATACATCAATGTAAAAAGGGTTATAAACGAGTTGAAAATATGAAATATTACAAAGAAAAGACCAAAAGATAATTAGCTCAGAGCTTGAACAATTTCAAGGATAACCACTTCATGAACAATTTAAATACAGAACCAGATACACGAAGAGAACAAAAATGTTCTAGATATCTCTATAAAAGGAATTGATTAATTCAAATCACACATCTGATATCAAGCCAAAAAGGAGACTAAACATATCTGAAACATAAACAGGAAAAAGGAGTGGGGATCCAAGGCACATCTGTGTAAGTATTCAAAGAGTATGTCATGCATCTTTATAATGATGCGAAGGGTCCAGGATAGTCTTAAAAACGACAACCGTTGTACTAGATACATATACACAATAAAAGTATAACGATTCTTTATACACATACAGGATGAATGGGAAAAATAGAAGGGAACTAGTTAAATTTGTAAAATGAATAGATAGGTCCCAGTCAAAACTGTTAAAGGAAAAGATGAATTAATCATATACATATCCAAAGGGAACACTGATGGGTTTTTAGCTAAATCAGCAAAATGAATAGGAGCTTACTAGAAACATCAAATAATGGTTAGATAATCTGAAGATCAAGAAGAACAGTACTAAGTAGATATAACATCCTTCTCTAAGTTTAATCAAATGATACCTAAGCTGCAAACTATTAACTGTAACTGTAATTAAGATCCCTAAGACGCCCAATACGAGTGTGTTCCCTTAAAAAAGGCGTGTAATCCGTCTGAGAGTCCTAATATGACCGTCTTAGCCATCTTGTTCCAGGGATACCAGTTGTATTCGGCACCTTACATGCCTTTTACAACTCTGTTGTCTCAGAAATGCAATTGCTAATTTGTCTCTCTAAAACGAGCCCACGTAGCCGTCTTAACAAGACTAGGAGCATGCAAAACTGCCAATTAGGCAAGCGCAGCTCAATCCAACGTCAAATCCTATATCTTGTAATGTACCTGTATACACTGTTTTACGATTGAGTAAATATTCAGTACTACAAATTAAGATAACTTATTAGCTCTTTTAAATGTGAAGCTTACATTCCAAGTTAATGACGTGAATTTCTAAAACACAACACCAAGCTTACCATCCTATTCGTAAAAGAAAATAAAAAGAGACGGAGATGCATTATCATTGTTTCTCATCACAAGCAACCTTAGTAAATAAAATAGTAAGCAAATTGTGTATAAAATGTATCAGAATAAACACACAATAGAAATGAATAAAACAGTTGGTTAACATCGTATTTTCAAGTATGCCATAAGAAACTATTCAATAATGCATAACAATTGGGTAGACGTAAGTTAGAGCAGGCCATATACACCAGTGTAAAAAGGGTTATAAACGAGTTGAAAATATGAAATATTACAAAGAAAAGACCAAAAGATAATTAGCTCAGAGCTTGTACAATTTCAGGGATAACCACTTCATGAAATATTTAAATACAGAACCTAATCAAGAAAAATATTTATCATGTATACCCACAGAGACAAGGCCATTAGAATGTGAGACAACATACATTATAACACCTACCTGTTGCTTTTGGGATGAAAGCTGCTATAATGCAGGAAACTCCAGCTAATGATATTGAGATCACCAGAGCAGGTCGCCTTCCCCAGTAGAGCAGGCACACTACAAGACCAACTGTGGCTGGTATCTCCACAAGCCCTCCTATGAGGGTGTTTATCATCGTATTCCCTCCAGGCAGTTCACCACTGTTCAGGGAGATACCCCAGTAAACCATACTCACGATAGCCCTATGAAATTAAAATAAGAACTGCAGTGTTATGATGTGTCTTCTACATTTTCTTCTACTTCTACCACTACTACTAATACTACCACCTTTGTGGAGAAGAAGAAGACGTATCAAAAATTACGTATCAAAAATGATTAGAAAGAAGATAGGAAATAGGAAATTAATAAATATAAAAACCCAATAATAATAAAAATAACAATGATGATAGCCATAATAATAATAATAATAATAACAATAATTATAATAATAATAATAATAATAATTTCTGTGATAATTATTGCTGTTTTTTGTTTTGATAATAATGAGTATCCACATTATACTTAGATAATTATTATTTCCAGTTACTAGTTTATTATAATTATTATCATTATTATTCCTATTTATTTTATTATTAGTATTATTATTATCATTATTATCATTATTGTAAGGATTATTACTTTTATTATTATCAATGATTTTACATAAAAGAAAAAGAAAAGGGTACTTTCAATAGAAGCACAATTGACAGATGTTTCGGGGACCTGTAATTTTGGTATATCAATATGTACACATACATCACATATTATTGGGTATACACAATCTTTCAATAGGCTTCCAAATTAGTAGGTCAAGTACAGGTCAATCACCCCAGTGCGACATCTTTTTTAATTGTGCTGCAGTAATTTATACTTCAAACAGTACATCGACAGGTGGATACAACTAGGGTTTAGAAAAGTGACCAATTGTGAAATTAAAATAATCAGAATTCATGTACTTACCATTCATAAAAGATGATAAGTGAGCGTTTGCGCATGTTTGGAGTCCTAACCAAATCCCAAACTGACGCGTTTTGGTTAGCAGTAGTTCCCTGATAAAAAAATGTAAATTGCATAAATGATAATTATTCTAAATCTTAACATTCAAATACGTTTGATACTCATTTTTCCTAGAATAATTATTACATATACTCAACTTAGCCAGTTCATGCAAGGTCACTGGTAAGAGCTCAAGTTTATAAAGCTGTAGCTCATAATCTACATGCTCATATGCAGTTATTATTGAGCATGGATCATCCCCAAAGCTAATCTTTTTTGCAAAGTTGACCCTTGATCAAGCAGCCATTGTTAGAAAAGCAGGGATCAATCGCATAGATAAGGGATTGTGTAGCAGTTGTGAAGATGGATCCTTATCATATGTTTGTTGTTCATGAAAATAACGAGGTACTTAAACCTATAACCATAGAATAGAATGAGCACCCGAGTTACACACACACACACACACACACACACACACATATATATATATATATATATATATATATATATATATATATATATATATGTATATGTATATATGTATATATATGTATATATATATATGTATATATATATATATATATATATATATATATATATATATATATATATATATGTATACATATATATATATATATATATATATATATATATATATATATATATATATATATATATATATATATATATATATATATATATATATATATATATATATATATATATATATATAAGGTAAAAACCTCTTTTTTACTTTCCCGTAAGATCGAACATTATACCGGTTTTTAAGTAAGTTACTTACCACATTGTCTGGTAACACTCCAGTGACCACAAGCAGCATAAGTATAATATAAAGAAGGTGTTCATTCATTCACATTGATCACACCTGCCTCAACTCTGAACAGTATCTGCATTGTATATGCTGGTGAACTCGGGTAAAATGTTGTTGTTGTGCGTCTGTTTTAACTGTATATTTCACATTCCTTCATCTTTCACTAGTGGCTAATCATGAAGTATTCAAATATCAAAAATATATATTACATGTATAATTCAAATTTCATTTTCTCACGGGATTTAATTCCTGATCGTGGTCTTACCTGGATGTGGGCTAATTTGTCTTGGAGATCTGCAGGGAGCTTTTTATTGTTGACTTTGGCCACGTGGTCAAGTATCTCTTCTGCTTCCTGTAGACGTCCTTTTTGCACTAACCAACGAGCTGACTCTTTGATCAACCTAGGATGAGAATACATTTTCACATTTCAGTTTAATTCCGTATGTATCTATTGTGCAATGAAATATATCTTATTTCAAGTTAGTTTATACTGATAGTCTAAGCTAAAGTCACCCATGATAACACATAGAGATCATTATCTAGTTAATAACAACCCTATGCACTTATAGTTATTATTATAACTGTTTACGTGATTTTTTCCTTGCGGAAATGATTTGCAAATTTGTAGATATGGACATCAAATGGCTTTCTGAACAGCCATTATTTTTAATTTCTTAATTATCTTTATTGATTTTAAGGTATCATACAGATGTTTCATTGTTTTATATTCTTATGGGAACAGTTGTAGCTACAGTGTAAAATCATCAAATGGCTTCTTTGACAGCCATTTTTTTAGTTTGTTCATTTTCTTTGTAGGTTTTAAGGAAGCTTGCAGATTTTCTTGATTCATTTTTCCCTTTACCTATCCCTTTTATACGTTGCCTGAATGGTTATATTGTGGAAAATACATTAAGCAACAAAAAAGTGCCCTTGCAGCAAGGGATGTTAAACGGAGCCTCAATGCTCAAGTATGCACTGAGGACCATTGGATTTCTCATATTTTCTCCAAATTTTACCTGGTTAATAAGCAGTTTGTACTTATTTAGTAGAAAATGAGAAATAAAATATTTTTTCCAGATAACCTTATAGATTGCAATACTTAAGAACAAATCCAAATTGAAAAGTCATCACATAATTCAATTTAATATTCTCAGAGCTGCAAATAAGCCAAGTGTCCAGCAAATCTGTTCACATTACTCAAAAATGCGTTTTGAAGCAAACTTGTTTTGTTGTAAATCATTAAAGAGAAGAGAAGAAAAAAGACCTTCTCCTGCTTGTGTTAACAGTGATGGCTGAGACAGTGACGATTGTTCTGATTAGAAGGAAATTGGCGCTGGCATTACGATATATAAAAATCTCAAAAGACCCTACTTACACCATTTACATATTAACCAAAAGCTAATTGAAAGCAGTCACAGTCAGTCTCACCAATGGCATTGCATTGTAACTGTATCTTAACTATAGATGATTACCAATGAGTGAGACAATTGACATTACCAGATGTAAATGAGAAAAACAACAGCAGGTATAGTTATGGCCAGTTGCAAGGGCATCCATTGTGGTAGGAGGAAAGCTAAAATGGCGATAATAATGATTCCCAGAGTAAAGCCGTTGCCATGGAGAATCCCTCCCCAGACTTGTCCTTTTGGTCCCACCATCTCCATCACTGAAAATAGAAATATTTCATCATCATTTTTTATATCTACATCATTTTTCATAATTTCTGTAACGGACGTAGCTCTGTTGATGTTGTTGTGGTTCAGAAATGTTTCCTGAGTGGCCACTCTGCCTTTAAGGTGTGTTTATATTATTCACAGAAAGGATATGATATATGCATATGATAGATGATAGAGATTTCATAGGCAATATTTCCTTCGCAAATTATCTAAAATCGTCCCGTGAGATATTCAAAGAAATTCCTCAGGGGATTATACCGTGCACTTTCCCTTGTGGTCGTACCCATTGTGTCACCTGCCGGCACATCCTCCACACCACTGAGATAGTGGGCCCCAGTGGCAGTACCCAATTCGAAAACTCCTTTTCATGCACCTCTAAACATGTAGTTTATGTCATCGTGTGTAAATAATGTAGTGAATTATATGTAGGCAAAACAGGCAATGTGCCTGTTTCGCTGGCCCAATGTGTCCGTGACCACTTTGAAGATGTTCGGCACACCAGACCTAACAAGAAGGTGGCTGCCCGCTTCAACCTCCCTGGACATTATGTAGATGACATCGGAGTCACGGGGGTTCAGACACGATATGAGATTGGTCAGCGATGTCTTCTTGAGAACAAACTTACCAGGCTTCTTGGGACCCTTCATTCACAAAGAATGAACAGGGAGGATGATTAATCTTCATTTTTTCTGTCTCGTCTTTTTGTCGTTTTCCTTTGTTGTCCATTGTTGTTCTTTGTCGTCTTTTGTTATCCTTTGTATTTTGTCATTTTTTTACATCCTTTATTGTGATTTCATCCCCAGTTTCCATTAGTTCTTTTGTTATACTGACTTTGTGTTGCCCTCTGAGTTGCAATGTTGCCACCTTATATGGTATTTGTTTGTTCTGAGTATGGTTGTATCGCGAGAATCTTTGTATATTCTTCATTTTTGCTGAATAAGGCTTTATGGCTGAAGCGTCCACAATAATACAGTTCTTTTTACACCCAAGAAAAGATTGTTTTTTCTATACTAGCTAGCAGTCAGTGACTTCGCCTTAGACAACTCCAACCATCAGGGCAGGCCCAGCAGGACACATTGGATCAAAGGAAGAAGAGTTTCGCCCAAAAAGATTGAATAATACTTTATTCCAGCTGTAACCATATTTTCAGATTGATAGGTGCAAACTAGCACAAAGTATATGTATAGAGGTGATGTATTTAGATTAAGGCCGATGTGCATTTGATCAACTGATGCTGAGCAGAATTGATAGCATGACACAGTTTGTTGGGTGTATACGATTCCTCTTATTTGCAAGTAAGTAGTCAAGAGAAATAATCTGAAAAACGCTTATCATTTTCTTCCATAACAATCATATATATTTGCAGGCAGCTACATGCGCCGTAATCATTTGTTTAGTAGGTTTTCATAATCAACAACAATCAATGCTGTTTTATTACAAAACTATTATTTCACATGAATTCTGTTTTTCTTCATTAAGAAATTGTACCTGGCATACATATTTTATTGCCCAGTTAGTACTTAGCTTCAGTGTTTGAGATTCGAGTTTACATCATGATAGCAGTCAACTTATTTCAAATGTTATCAAAGTTCATATATACAAAAGATGCAGTTAGACAAAAGTTTAAAATTGTTTTTAAATTGTTTAGGGACCAGAGACAGATATCAATTTTCTAGACTTACCCAAAACAAATCCTGTATTAAGATTCCCAGAATGGAACACACCAAGAAAAAAACGACATATTGCAAAATATGGATAAGATGGGGCTAGGACGAGTAGAATACCAAACGCCATCTGGATCTGGATGGATGCTAAAAACACAGGCCTCCTACCGAATCTGCAATATCATGAGATGATATATATATATATATATATATATATATATATATATATATATATATATATATATATATATATATATATATATATATATGTATATTTATATTTATATATATATATATATATATATATATATATATATATATATATATATATATATATATATATATATATATATATATATTTATATATATATATATATTTATATATATATATATATATATATATATATATATATATATATATATATATATATATATATATATATATATATATATATATATATATATATATATATATATATATATATATATATATATATATATATACATATATATATATATACATATATATATATATATATATATATATATATATATATATATATATATATATATATATATATATATATCCTTACAAACTTTCAAAACATCTGAAGACTCCTCTCCGTTTTAAACTTAACGGTTCTGTCATACTTATCTCTGCCTGACATTCTATTTGCAAGGCGATTCTGTTTTTGTGAGTAAACAATAATAATGATAATAATAATAATAATGATAATAATACTAATTATGATAATAGAATTAATACCTTACTTCTACTTTCACTGCTGCTACTACTACTACTAATACTAGTGCAGCTGCTTCTACAACAACTACTAAAACCTTTACCACAACCACCAATACCCACTCTATCTACCCACCTACCTGCTTACCTCCCTGACCTTACCTATTTCTAGTTACAACAACAAACAACTCTTACCTACCTGTCAGATAATGCACCAAGCCCTATGGCGCCCACGAGCATGCCCGCCATGTAAAGTGACTGGACAATGTTGATCAAGTACTTATTCTCACAGACAAGGTCCCACTAAAGTATGAATAGAAGAATAAACACAACCAAATATAAATCAATAATAAAACGTGTTTTATGTATTCGTGGTCACGGATTATGTACGGGGCTTTTTGTGAGATTCTGCTTTAAATAAACATCCGCCCATGGTATACAGAAACAGAATACGAAAATGCCTTTCAAGTCAAATATTAGGAAATTTGAAAAAGGATTGTATTTACTTCGAGGTAAGAATATAAGCCTATGCAATATAAACTGATATGCAGCTTTGTCTTATTCGTCACATAAATAAACA
>OZ012695.1:41351963-41371963 GCA_963942565.1 Maea johnstoni | reverse complement strand
ACTTTGTGAGCATTTCATCGCTATAGCTGATGAGTTGGCGAACCCTATTTTCCGCCAATCGGGGGTACGGTCATGTATTATGCCCGGGCTGCCCACACATTTAGTGCAGGAATTAAATGTCGGCACTGTATGTGTCCATCTTCTTGCTCCAGACATAGGAGTTAGGAGGGGGCTTTTTCTATCCCAATATGTCAATACACGTTTATCAAATAGAGTCGTTACTTCTTGACATTGAGTGAAATCTGTATCGCAAACAATAGTTGAGGAAATATTTGAATGAGTAATGTCCAAATGTTTAAGTTGTCAATCATGTAAGTTAGGGACGACAACTTTCAGATGAACTCTTTAGCATTGACCCTTTGAATGCTATGGCTACTTTCGTCCAAAGCAGAGTTATGCAAAAAAAATAAAAACCATCCAAACCCTGTCATGTTGGTATTCAGTGGATAGCTCTCACTAAGTACTCTCAGCTGAGTACCCATGTGCAGTGTTTTGAGTATTTTCTTTTTCAGTTTTTTTTGCATAATTTTGTATTGGCAAAATTAGTCTCCAGCAGCATAAGGGTTAAGCATCAATAAAGGTATTCGGTTTATAGTCTTGTATCCACCGAAGCGCTCACACGACCTACATCCCCTAGCAGGCCTGTACACACAGAAACCATTTCAATCCACCGAGGGATATTCCAGAGCAACTCAGGCAGCATTATAATATATATATATATATATATATATATATATATATATATATATATATATATATATATATATATATATATATATATATATATATATATATATATATGAATATATATATTTAACAAATAGAGCACAGTCCCGAGGGAACTACAAAGAAATAGGTCCAAGTGAGAAGCAATAGGACCCGAGGCGAAGCTGAGGGTCCTATTGCTTCTCACTGGGACCTATTTCTTTGTTGTTCCCGAGGGACTGTCCTCTATTTGTTTTATTATACCGATTGTCTATCTAAGAAAGAAAGAAAACTTTATTACATAGAGGATATATTATGCATTTTATTAATGAATAAGTACCTGCAATTTACTCCTGACATTTGCATAGAAGTCACAGAGTAGTTCTCCTAACTCTTCCTTATTCAAGCTCTCTATCTCACCCCCAACTTCTCCCCTAGCTGCACTGAAGTCTTTCAAGATGTTGCAAGCATATTTGGTCCCCTCCTTAGTCTTCTTGCTGTGCAGGTTTGTCTGAATAAATTCACTGGGGAGATCATTGCTGAATCTAGAGGCGGCCATATTGTTTACATGTCGTCTGCTCATCTCATGAATATTCATGAGTTGAGCATCATGGGAAGTGCATGAACATCAGTTAAAGAAATGCTTTTGTAATAATCTAGCTTCCCCTTAGTATAGAAATTCATACTATTAAAAAACACACATTTCCCACAAAACAAATTTAGTAAGATTGACCTAGATATTCGACTTGAACTCATTAATGGACTAAAGCGCCATCTATTGACGAACAGGGACACTAGCCATGCTCTATTGATGGAGAATAGAGCCTGGCAATAGTACCCTCCTCCCAAACACAGGCATACTATTCAGAATAGGGGGTCTGTAACTGACCAATCAGAGGCCTAGAATTCTACAAGAGGTATAATAAAAATAAATATATATATATATATATATATATATATATATATATATATATATATATATATATATATATATATATATATATATATATATATATATATATATATATATATATATATATATATATATATTATAATAGCGCACAATCTCTAACCACTGCCTTATTTATGCTAGGTACTTTTTTATTTTGCAGCTGGGTAGACTGAAGCAATATGGGTTAATATCTCACCTGTGTTGTGGTGTCGCGGCCACGAAGCCTAGTGATAGACCATGCATGGCACAGAAGATGACGGGAGCCGCGGTGAGCAGCAGCAGCCTGGTCTGATATATTCCCATGTCCCCAAGTTCAGTCATGATCTCCGTGAACGTCATGGTATCTTTATCAGCCCCATCACCCTTCCCAGATCCGCCTAATCTGCCACTCGTATCCAATACCCCATGCAATTCCGTATCCATATTTCCATTATGAGATATGCCAATATTTCCATTTCCAGGCGCCTTGATATGTCTATATTCCCCTTCAGTTCCCAGATCGGCATCCACCGAGAACGCGGCATTCCGAAACGCCATTGCTCCAAAGGCTTTTGAACACAAACTGCCCACTACGAGTTTTCGCCAACTAGAGTTGAGCGATTTATGCGTCGGGGGTTAGATATTCTTGGGGAGGGGGGGGGGGGTCTCTTTTACACGTGTGCGAGGG
The DNA here is from genome assembly GCA_963942565.1 of Maea johnstoni. Taxonomy (NCBI): domain Eukaryota; kingdom Metazoa; phylum Annelida; class Polychaeta; order Spionida; family Magelonidae; genus Maea; species Maea johnstoni. The sequence continues at coordinate 41,369,639 of OZ012695.1, read as the reverse complement.
ATGAACCAATATTGAAAGCACAAATGTGTCCATGTTTGATGGTAAGGAAGTCCGCGAGAATATGCGGCGACTTATTCTATATACCTTTTTGCTATGTGTCGAGCATAATTTAGGCCAGCTCTTTACGCACTTGAGAAAAGGGCAAGCAGTTTGTACGCAAAACGTTGGACCGCCCAGCAAAGGGACAGCCCCACGACCATGTGTTTCAGCAGCTCGATACTCGATGTGAGTAACATAAAAGAAATACAGGCTGCTAGTTAGTTCCAACCCATTAATGCATGTAGTTACTAAACAAGCCATGTGTATGTTGGTTATATTTTTTGTCAAAAGTATGTTCGTGGTGTACTGTTTGGATACGTATTGTATTCCCGGTCCGAAGTCCTTTCAGGGAGTTCAGACTGTATATATTGCCGAAAAATGAAATAGAAGCATGGTAGAGCTTAGACTGCGTCAATAATAACCTCAAAAACTCCACCTTAGATGTATCGTATTGTATTGTATGCTTTTTGGCTGTATAACAATAGTTAAACAATCATACTGTATACAAAACATCAAAACATCTAATATCCAGTCTGGACAGCAGAGATTAAACATATACATCGATCTGAAAATTACGTATCATAAACAGAAAAAAAATCTAACTAAAACGGTACATGACGTCATAAGTGAGCGGGTCGAGGGTCCACCCAAACACCCCACCCACCAGTTGGCACATACCCCACCCTGAGCACCACCCGCGTAAGCCCACCTATCAGTTGTAGCTAGGGGTAAAGAAAGAGGTCCTATTCTGTGTAAATATCGTATTTTAATATATGCGGATTCTGAGGGCGGCATTATTTGCCCAGCTACCCGGGTTCACGTCTCCCACCATATCAAGTATACAACTTATGCCAAGAGCCATGTCTCCGCATGCGCTATCAGACTGACAGTTATATAAACCCTTCAAATGATATGTGGATCTAGGGGCGTATTCTCGTAATGTTACGATGACATAAATAATCCGAATCAACATTATAGAAATGTCCTAACCAAGTACAGTGAAACCTCTCATTGTAATGAAATGCTATGTGGTAAATAGTTATGAATTGTTTTGTAGTCAAGGGATATATGGGCGTATCCTCGTAATGTTACGATGACATAAATAATGCGTCCCGAGGCCGAATCACCATTATAGAACTATCCTAACCAAGTACAGTGAAACCTCTCATTGTTATGAAATGCCATGTGATAAATAGTTATGAATTGTCTTGTAGTCAAGGGATCTAGGGGCGTATTCTGGCAATGTTAAGATCCCACGAGTAATACATAACGAGGCCGAATCACCATTATAGAAAAATCTTAACCCAGTACAGTGAACCCTCTCAGTGTTATGAAATGCAATTTAATTTGATAAATAGTTATGAATTGTTTTGTAGTCAAATTGAATTATGTTTGCCTTCAAGTTGGATGTCCTGCTGTCATGTTGAATGTTTTTTCACGAGGAGTTGAATAATAGTTTATGCGGTATTTTCATAGTGAACGACCACGAGCACAGCTGTTCACAGTTAGGGCAAGCCGAGACAGATACTAAATCACTCACAATAGGCTGGCGGCCAAATATCAAAAATGATTATTTTCCCTTACTCGTCATAATCCATGCTTTTTTCTTCTTTTTTTTAACTTTGAAATTACACAATTGTGTAAATCGATCTATCAATCCTTATCAATTTCTACACAGGATGGATATTGGTGTAGGGGTTGATGGCAATTCTGATTTTGCAGCACAAAATATTTTTAGGGCATTTTACCCCAAAAAACACCAAAAACGTGAGCTTTCTTGGATTCCCTGATAGGAAATTCATTTCCCATGACTTGCTAGACATGTGTCGATCAGATGCTTATGGTATTAGAACATGTTACATTACTGTGACTACCACCGACTCCCTGCGATGAGTAATTTTGTGGCAAAAAAATAACTAAAACTGAATGTTACTTTAAATTTCCGCAATTTGAATGTCACCTTGTGGAATTGTCCAAACTCTCAACTAAATAGTTTGGGTTTAGAAAAACTGTCCAAGAATGTGTGGATAGAGAAACTGGGTCATGCTTGAAGATGTTCATAACATGCTCCGTTTGGGATGATTGTACAGGCAAAATGAAAACAATTGATTTCAGGGATTTGCTTCTGGAAAGTGCCATTTTCATAGCAGGAAATCAAATTTACAGCAAATGATTCCACAAGGATATCTCTGATTATCACATATTTTGTGTTAGTATAAAATGTATCTGACCCCTGTTGTGAGTGACTATGGGTAAAAAACCTATAAAATAGTGGGATTTCTGTAATTACTCATATCCGAACCAAAAGTATGTTTTATTTTATACTAAGAATCTAGCCTGATATTGTTGTTACAGAATATAAACCGAGAAGATTGTGTTGGTAGAGGAACTCAGCCAGGTTTACTAGCTTTTAATGATCAACTATGATTTTGGGCATAATTATATGTAAAAATACTAAACATGTGATTTTAGGGATATGGTTCTAAAGAGAATAGGCGTAGAAATAGGAATTCAAAATTAGTATTGTGTTATTACAAGTTTCGTGTGAAGTCTGCTTGCTTGATTCTTGGACAAAGAATAAATTGTGATTTTTGTAATTTCATAGGTTCTATCATGATATGGAATTTTTGAATGAATGGCGTTCTAGATTTTGGATCAACTTGCTATGATCTAATGAGAAACGGATGGTTTTAGTAGTACCTACGTAGCAATTACAGCTGAACCTGTGGACATAGAGCACTCGTGAGGACAATGTGTAGAGGTCAAAGTTAAACTATAGTGTTCGACCAGGGGAAATGTGGCTCTTAATTTAGGTGGTCTCTTAATAGAGGTGGTCGCTCGGGCAGGTTTGACTGTCCAAAGCTTGACCCTCTGGCTTTCATGATAATTTTCGAGATCGTAATATACCAATCATGATCGCACATAATCGGCGAATTAAAAACTGCAGTTAACTGTTACATATTAACACTATAACCCCTGTACCCTGTTACCCCAGCGAGGTCAAGGTCAAGCGAGGTCAAGGTCAAGCGAGGTCAAGGCAGCTCACATACTTTATACATAGTAACAAAAATAACTGAATTTGCAGGCCAGGATGGATTGAAAATGATATTGATAAGGCGAGAGTTGAGTTGGTATTATACAACATATGTACACTACTTGATGACTGCTCTCATCTAGGCTCTGGGTGAGTAAAGTCAACAACAGGACAACTGACAGTATCAATCACAATCTACCCTCCCAATTCCTCGAACAGTGATAAAGTGTGATAAACGTATCCTGTTCAAGTTCAGGTCTTACAGGGCCAACTTATATATATATTTATTATACCTCACGTGAGAATACTCTTATCCTATTGGATGAGAGCCATGTGTCAAGACTGTTAGCAACCTGTGTCTCTGTAGGTTCCTTGACAGCGGTCACCATTCAACGTATTCGCACCCGCTGTTAAGGAGACGACGCATTAGCACCCGTTGCCAAGGTGCCGTTTCATGATTCCCTATATTGTTGAGGACGTGATGCTTTCAAGATCCCCACGCGTGGCGAAATGTGAAAAGGCCTGAGCAGAATGCCGCCTTCAACAATGGAATTATGTTAGTGTTGAGAACAACGATAAAGAAAATAACGAGTGCTTTAATTTAGAGTAAATAGTAAAATCTCAACACAGTTGAGATCATACGTGGTTTGGTATGATAAAACAAATAGGAAATCCCAGCATGGTCAGCACGGTAAACCTGCTGCTTCGATATTGCACTGCCCAAGTGAGTTTGTAAGTTTCAACTTGTCATGGATTTTAGGTGCCCGGGGTGAGGGGGGTTGTTCGGTATAATAAAACAAATATGACATCCCTGTGGGTTTGCCAACAGGATAGTCTACCCCTCGTGAGCATTGTCACCCTCGGGCTACGCCCTCGGGTGACAATGCTCACTCGGGGTAGAAAATCCTGTTGGCAAACCCACAGGGATGTCATATTTGTATATATATATATATATATATATATATATATATATATATATATATATATATATATTTATATATATATAAATATATATATATATATATATATATATATATATATATATATATATATATATATATATATATATATACATACATACATACATACATACATACATACATACATACATACATACATATGTATAAGTCATAATACCATTTTCAATTTTTGAAGCATTACCTGTGAGTGTTTCTCAAGAAAATTCACACAGGTGCGAGTGTAATGGATTTTCTTGGAATTCCACCCATTATGGTATTATTAATATAGGACAACTGAAACTGTATAGGTTAAGACATTCAATGTCGACTGTCACATGTTCTGCATGCATATCTCGAGAAGGTATCTGTGTCAACAGGAGAAAGTTGTCCGCACAAAGGATTTGAGCAGGTGAAAAAATTGTGTTTTGGGGTATTCTCAAGAAAAGGGGGTTTTCAGAAGCAATTGTTATTGGGGTATTCCTATAAGTTTAAGCTAACTAGCGTGGAATCTCTCTCTAAAGCGGACACCGGATATATGTAGAACACTTATCAGCCGCCAAAAAAGCCATTGTATGGTGTTTAAGTGTTCCTGGAAACGCAAATGATTCAGTGCATGTGTTTAGTCTGACACATTTTAACTTATTTTTTAAAGGTTTATTCCTCGGATGTTACATTCTGTTCAACAGCACAGTTGATAGTAGCCTAGTTGGCCCAGAAGAGAGAAGTGTGATTGATGGCCTGTCACAGCTAAGGCACAGCTTGGCCAAGATGACCACGTGTCTTAATTATGGGACAACAGTGGGATATGGTATCAACTCCTACTATTAAACCTCACGTCAAGATTTAATACGACTGTGAGGTCAATTCAAAATGTTAGAGATCTTTGAGAGTAGATGGAACAATATTATTGCAAGACTACGTGCTGAATTTACTTTAAATTATTAAATTCTATTTTTTTCTAAAAAAGATAATCTTAAAACTTAAATATTAGGTATGCTCAATCGTCTAATCAGATAAAAACAAAAGATAGAGAGGAAACTCTTATTTCCGTAAAAAGAATTTGCGTGATGTATATTGTGGTGTCTATATGTGCGTCTTATTTTGTGTGTTTATATAGAAAACTAAGAGAAGTGTAGAAGATATGAATTTGTATGCAGTAAAATGCAAATGTAAAGAAATGAAATAAAAACCCGATTACACATATGTGTAATTTGAAATTTGAAATAATAAATTCTAGATTCGGATTGGTCAAGGGCCATAGATTAATCGTCATGGTATACCAACTTCTTAGCAACAGTCTGTGGTCCTTAACAGCGGGTTATTGAATCAAATAACACAGAGCAACAGCGTGTGTTAATTGTCTAACACACGCTAGCCCGAATACCTGCAAACACCCATGTATATATATATATATATATATATATATATATATATATATATATATATATATATATATATATATATATATATATATATATATATATATATATATATATATATATATATATATATATATATATGTATATATATATATATATATGTATATATATATATATGTATATATATATATATACATACATATATATATGTATATATATGTGTGTAGTATTGGCTCACTTCCGTATCCTGGAACAGTCAATTACTACTACTATTAGTATAACTTTTGTAAAGATACATTACAGCTAATTAACATACTACTACACGTACTACTACATATGTATACAGGGGGTGTGTTTACCATGCACTAAATAACCCTGTGCCGGATACATTTCAGCTGTGTAGGTCATGATACTGTTTGAGCTATGGTAGCCATGTGTATGAAATGTGCTTTTACACAGCGGTGTCTAAGAAGCTCGCAAAAAGTTCAAAATACACATTATGCACTTTTCCAAAGTCTAGTGGATCGCTTCAAATAGCCTTATATAGAACGGGATATTTATTTCATTTAGTGGGCAGCAATACTGTTTTCAAGAGGTACTTTGACCATGCGCATGCGTGCGCCTCGTTGACTACGTCTTATCAGAAGGCGAATTATGCAGTCTTTCAAAGGTCAGTGAATTGCTTCAAATATTCCTATATCATTGCGTAGGCTAAATAAGGTATACTTTTCCGCTGTGTAGGAAATGACACTGTGCTATACTAGTTTTGTGCTGTCTTGATCACGTTTAAAAGTTCACGTAAATTCCCACAACATTAATAAAAACTACGCTAGTGAATTGCCTTAAGGAGTCCTATGTGATTAATAGGAAAAATATTGAATACTTTCCACTTTTTAGAAAATGATACTGTTTGAGCAATGGTACCCATATGTATGAATGTGCTTTCTTGCCCACGGCTACAAATTATTCAAAAGAAAAAAACTGAAAGTATGCAGGATAAGAAAAAATCAGCACTACAAGCACTGATATGGTAGCCAATTATGCATGGATGTGCTCTCTCGCCAACGGCTAAAAATCATTCAAAATACAAACCTAAAAGTATGCAGGAAATCAGAAACCTCACACTTTATAAGACTAGTTAGAAAAAACAAGTACAGATGTGTACCGTCAGTGATAACCATCAAAACACGATGCAGAGGATTCAACACACATCATTGCCAGTGAGATAATCTATTTGTTTATGGCTGTGTTTGGCTATGATGAATGAGATTTCAGTTTATTCTTTTGATTGGAATGATTTGTTTGTTTGATATTAACCGGTGTTGAGTACATGATGCTTTGTAACCTAAACTAAAGTTATACCTTTATCCAAGCAAAAGAGAAATATAAGTTACTTTTTAAACCTATACAACACTGTTTCATAATTTGTAGACATGGAATCTGCTATATCTTACTTATTCATGTAAGATAGAAATACTCATAACCTAAATGATATTGGAAGTCACACTTATCCTGCTGTTTCTACCTTCTCGGAAAGTCAATTTATTTCATGAACTACAATCACTGTTTCTCTTGGGATTTAAAGTCACCTAAAAAGAGATTGATACTAATTCGGTTTGAATTTTTTAAAGTAGCTAATTCTTATTCTTGTGCTTGTCAACCGTGACCACTGTTTGGACAAAATTCTATTCAATAATAAGTAATATTCTGCAAAGGTTTGGGATATACATCGAGTTTCATACACTATTTCATGGTCACGCTTTGACAACGAAATCATTTCAAATTCAACAAAAATGATACATATAAATGAAACATACACATACAATGACATTGAAATCATTTTTAATTTAACAAAAGGATATATATATTAAATGCATTGTCCATCGCAGTGGAGTATGTGTTGCTTTGATTGTTAATATGTGTATAATCTGTAGAATACCCATGCAGAATAAGCCGATAGGAAACCACAAACAACATATGTTTGTCTTATATTTGCAACGTGTCATCTATTGTGCTGGATTACTCCTTCATAAGCTGTGAGGTCTGACCACAACAGCGGTGAGTGGACCGCGGAACAAATGGAAATGGACAAATGTTTTCTTTTAGTCCAGAAATTTCTCAGCGTTGGGCCAGAACAAAAGAACTTGTAACCTGCTCTTTATATGAGCATTTGAAAGTAGCATTGAAGCAACGCAATATTTTCCTGATAGAATTCGAAAGAGCCTATTGATATGTGGGCCTGCGTGTTATTGCTGCGGTGATCAGGTAGCATTTTGATTATTGTTTTTTTAGGTCTATAGATGGCAGCACTCGGCAGGACTTTTGACTTGTCTTTAGTACAGTTTCATGACAGTAGTTAGTAGTTAGTGCCCAATCAGAGCTAATGTTGCAATTGATATTGGGTTAGTTTTGAAGGATGCAGGTAATGAGAGATTTTCATTCGACTGGGGAGTGCATAGTACTGCAAGTATTATTGGTTATTATAATTTTTGATGAACTCAAGGCTTCATTAGCAGAAAGTCAATACAGGACATCATTATATGTTACTAATTACATATATATATATATATATATATATATATATATATATATATATATATATATATATATATATATATATATATATATATATATATATATATATATATATATATATATCATTGTTAGGGTTGGGAATCGGTTGCAATTTCATGATCTATAATCAGTTACAGTCAACCGATCGATTATTGATCATAATCAGTTCATCGCACTTTTGCAGCAATTGGGTACTAGAGGTCTAGAGCCTAATAATAAGTGATATTCTATGACAATAACTTGCTATTAACACCTACCTTAACTTCGTTTTGAAGTGTTTTTGGGGCTTAGTTTCATAGCAAGAAAGCTGACAACATGTCTGTCATTTAGTTCTATATTTTGCCACTAGGTGTCATCTTTTCCGATTATTATCGATTGCCAGTTTTGTAATCGATTAATCAGAATCAGATAGGTAAACGATTGATTATCGATTATAATCGATGATCGTCCCAACACTAATCATTGTGTTTGTAATAACCTACTTCCGAAAATTATAATGGTATTTTCGAAGTTTGTGATAGTAGCTTGCAGTGTTCTATAAAAGCCAGGGTTGTCCTGTTTTGGACCGTATATCAAACCCAGCACTATTGATAGGCCTGTTGAGAAAGTGACTTCTACCAATGAAAAGTTCCCTTTGTCATTGTTTCTATGTTTTCCTAGGGTATATTCAGTGCTATCATTAATTAGTATGGCTGTTCCTCTAGAGGTAGTATAGAGAGGGGAGCAGATTATTTTATTTCCCCATTCATATTTTGCATTCATGGCTAATATACCATACCAGAGCATGTCTTGTAAAAGAATAATGTATTTTTTTTCTCCTTTCAATTTTTGGAAGAAGTATAATCTTTTTAGTTTATTAGCTAGTCCTCTACAGTTTAGTGAGCTAATTGATATTTCCTTCCCCATGGGCTTAGCAATATATGGCGTGTACTCTGTCTTTATGGTTTTTGGAACTTATTTTATCATTCAAATTATAAAAAACTTTAACATGAAGGTTAGTGTGAAATAGTATAGTCTTGTCTGCCCCCCTTTCCTTAGAGCGTTTCCTTTTACCTGTACAACCAGTTTATTTTTGTATGACCTCCGCGTTATAACCTTTTGGTATATGTTGTTCTTTCCATATAACTCTGTATCAGCTATTCCTCATTCCTGATCTGTCCTTGTTCATTCCTTGTCATGATTTCCACTCATCACTATTTGGTTTTTGGTACTCCATCAAAATTTTGTAGGACGTGTTTTGTAGTTTAAAGGGGAACTAAAGGCTCACATACACATTAGTTTATATGAAAGTAATACACTTCAAGAATAGGATGCTGTCCTTCTTTTTCTCATAGTGATCCCATGAGGGGAGAATTTTGTGTATTGCCAGCAGCCTCATCCAGCCCCTAGCGGCCCCTGGTAGCAGCCATGTTTTTCAACTGCTATCAGCTGTGACTCAAATGGGTGGCAGCCCACTTCATGTCCCCTAGCTCTGAGCAGTGTATCATAGACTGTATAAGTGCTCTTCGAAAGTTGCATAACAACTTGTATGAGTATCAAACAGGTAAATGGTAAAATCATGAGCAGCAATTGGCTGTACAAAAAGACAGGGTAGTAAAATTATATTTCATATATTTCCTGTTGTTAAATTCAGACAAAAGCCTATTCTTGAAGTGTATTACTTTCATATAAGCTAATATGTATGCGAGCCTTTAGTTCCCCTTTAAACGTTGTTTCCTCAATATTGCAGATTTTTGTATTAGGTTATTCCATGGTGAGGGGGTGATGGCTTCTTTTATTTTTCTCTTACTCATTTCTCTCAATTTTCTTCTTTATATTATTTACTTGGGATTAAATATATCTTTGTTTAGTTATTTGTGGTTATTTTTGGTCCAACTTACCTTGAGGTGTATGAAGGGCGATAAGAGAAGACACATGAGATGTATTAGAAGAGTTTTAATAAACAACAGCATAAATACAACAGTGTAAGATGTGGAATTGTTATTGTCTATGACTTGAGGTTATTAGATGGCAATATGGTAAGTATGATGTAATGGAATATGTATTATGATATAAAAAACTTGTTATTAGATACGATATAAAGTTGCACAAATTAAGACAAGTGTGCGAATCGTTAACCTTTTTCTGAATATTTCTGTTTTGCTTATGCTTCTCTTGGTTATAGTTAAGAAAGTAGATGTTCTGATAACGCAAATTGATTTGCCATGTATAGTATCTAGATGCTGCCTTTGGTCTTTCTGAAAATATTTCACTTTAGGAGTTATACCATTAATATGAGTGGTCGATCCTGGTAGAAATATTAAGCCTTATCTTGAACTATGGAATTTGTAGGTACTAGTGACAGGGTTGCAACCTATATAATACATACAATGAGTCACTAGTCATACTTAGTAAAATAACATCAGGACGTATTGCTATGCGCAATGAGGTTCAGATTATAACACTTAAATAGAGTACATATATGTATCACGGTCAAGATTAGTATAAATGTCCAAGAAATATGGCAATGCCGTATAAGTTTCTGAATGCAACAGTTAGAATACAAGTGTTGCTATACACAAATCAGTTTCAAACTGTAACAATTAGAACAAATATATATATATATATATATATATATATATATATATATATATATATATATATATATATATATATATATATATACATATATATATATATATATATATATATATATATATATATATATATATATATATATATATATATATATATATATATATATATATATATATATCAAAGTTAGAATGAGTGTAAATGTCCAAGATATATGGCTATGCCCAATAAGTTTCAGTTTCCAACAGATGGAATACAGGGAGAATACCTTTTTATATTACACAAGATTAATATAAATGTCCCTTGAATTTGGCTATACACAGTTGATATTAAAGTTGAAACAATTGTAACGGTATAAATGTTCATTAAATTAGACCTAACATAATCGGTTTTCACATTGTAACAATTGAAACATATCTCACAAGTCCAATTATTGTAAATATTTTGCAAATATAGCTATGTTAACGTTCTGGGAAGTTCATACTCTGTATGAATCCAATTTCTTCTGTTGGAGAAAAAAGTCGCTGTTATTTTAATCAGCAGCTTGTGAAACACTTGTAAAGGAAAGGAAAAAGCTAGATAAATAAATGGATGAATAAATTCCTTAATTAGATGTTATTTGAGGTAGGGTGTGGGTAGTCAGTATATTCCTATAGGAAAAATAGGGAATTTAATGTAAATATTTTGTTAGATAATAGTAGTGTTAAACCTTGCGAGTGGAGTTCAAATGCTACGTTATAGTCATACCTATATGTTACACCCCAGTGATACAAAACCTGCGGGTGTACTTTGCTATTTGACATATATTTTATGACTTAGCCAAATCCTTGCTTCTCTTTTATAAAGGATATTTCAAAGAAAGGATGTCTTTTTAATGAACTTTATTCATGATTCATCAAACGAATGACATATAAAATACATGATTATCACTTTAGAACAACAGTGCATTTGAAAAGTTGACGTCAAATAGACATGGAAAGTTTAAGTAGTACTTGGAAAAGATTGTAACACAACAAATTGGAATAAAGAATTTTCAACAGTACATGTGGTTGCGCTTAACAATAGGGCCCCTCCCATTTGTCACGAAGTCAGCATATCAATCCGCAAATCCTTTGGTCTTTTCAAAGAACTAGTACTTTCTGCTTTCAACATAAACATACAAGCTGTATATCAGGTTTTACTCTGGAAAGCATATTGTAATTGGCTCATACATACATGTATGAGGGTTAACTTTGTAATGCTACGAGATATTATCGGCTCAGATTTGGTAAAGTTTTGTAAACCTTTTTTGTATATGGTTTTAAATTGATAGTCATGAATGGATAGTTTTCTAATTCTATTTCACAAAACTATATATCACATTATCATTCGAGTATCATTAATAATGCATCAATGTGGAAAGAAGCTATTGAAAATAGTAATTACCTGGCAAACATAGCACTATATTATAACAGTTGCATCCACCAAAAAGACACCTCATATAGCCCAAAATGATGGAATATCTAGTCATTACATTGAACTCTTACCTTCTACTCTCTTTTTGAACACACAAAATGTATAGCACAATTTAGCTTGCAAACTATGTTTTTCACATATTCATTCTACGTTTAGTGAAATAAGAGATTTTAATTGTCTCAGATATTTTTTAAGTGATTTGGTCAAATGACAGTATCTAAATATATTTGAACGATATGTTCATTACCCATCAGCATCCATATTATGTAAAACAAACTTTGCTATCAATATAAACAGATTTTAAAGCAATACCTGTCTATTATAAAGGATACAAGATCATATTTCCTGAAAACGTACATCTCAAGACGATATCATTTATCTTTTACCTAACTCCCTTTTATTGCCTTCTATGTTAGCATCTAGTTTCCTTCCTTGAACACCGGGTTGATAAGTTAAACTGGCACATACAGGCTATCTAACATACAAACTATCAAAAAGTATAAAACAAAATTTACACCGGGAATTGCAGTTCATGAAAGTGAATCAATACTAGAATGAGCGCCTATAATTAATTTTCTGGATTTCATGTGAACATTTTGACAAGCCTGATTTGTTAATGAATTCTTACCAAATAAAATATATATTTAAATATATCAGAATCGAATTAATCATCAAACATTTAGGTGCATGTTTTAGGAAAAGAATACTTTCTAAGATATTACATTTTGGTGAAAGTTGTTTTCTTAAGGTGTATATCTGTATTGCTTTATCTCTTTTAAGTATTGTAAGTCTTATCCCAATGTAGAGTTATCAATTCTATTCAGTTAATAGATGGATCCATACGTACATAGGGGAAGACATATTTTCATACATGCTTGGAGATCCACCCAGTGTAAGGGAAGCATCACAATCCGTATGCACACTATTAAGTGGCTACTGGTGCATCCCCATTGGGTGTGGTCAATGCAGCCTTCTTGTAGAGTGGTCTAAACAAAAGATAAAAGCCTTAATAACAAAGGGTGTTGTTGTCATAGTGATAGCTGCATATGTGATAATAATATGATAATGATTATGAAGTAATGACAGCATATTTAGTAATAATAATAACAAGAAGAAGAAAAAGAAGAAGAAGAATTATTATTTTTTTGTTTGGGATCCGCAACCGCATGTTGATAATAACAGATACAGAGTGAATGGTATTATCAAGAACTTTCAGTTTGCTCCATATAAAATAGTATGCGAAGAACACAGCATCCGGATTTTTAAATTATATTCATATTCATATTGCCTAGGGAGATTTTTCTAGGTTGGAAATTAGGCAAATCGAAATTTTGGTGATTTTATGAACGCTGCATTGGCAACCCAGCTAATTGGTTAACTCTTTGGATCTGCAGTTGTCAGTCTAATTCATTTTGATCAACAAACGGTCATAGATGTGTAACATCAATCAATGAGAAATTTGAAGACTACCTAAATATCATCTATACAGGTGAGTAAGGAAATACACATACATGCATTTCCAAAGAGTATGCTTTCATTGACTAAGACGTATTTGCAAAAACTGACACAATTGTAATAATATTAATAATAATAATAATAATAATAATAATAATAATAATAATGATAATAATAATGACAATAATAATGACAATAATAATAATAATGATAATAATAGTAATAAGGATGATGATAATAACCATTATCATTACAATTATAATAAAAATAATAATAATAATAATAATAATAATAATAATAATAATAATAATAATAATAATAAAAATCTAAACCAACAGTAATAACAATAATGGTAGAGACAGTAATAATAACACTAATATCAAGTAGAATAGAATTTTTGCTAATGACATTGATATCAATGGTCTTTAAAATACCACAGGACAACTTACGTGCCAAATGTTTCACCATCTTCCAAAGTTTCAGGTAGAGGTTGATTTCTCGTTTCGGCCAACCTGGTCGCTAGAATTCCTCCTATGATTGAGAGGACACCAAACGTGATCACTGGTACAAGTTCATGGGTGTAATCTCCCTAAAACAGATTCATATTAGGATTAGGAAATCATTGGCATTCGATAACTAAGTCATTAATTGAGGAGAAAATTTCCTCAATGTTACACATAGTTCCAGGGGATATTTCAGTTGGAAAGATTATGCAGCCCTCCAGACGGTGATCATTTGTAAAGCGACCAAGGCATCCTGCTTATCAGGACCAAGGGGACACACGAATCTGCAACCATCAACTTAGGAAAGCGTCGGTTTTACTTCATTGCTAGGTGGATCTCTCAAACATTCAGATACATATACTACATGTTTACTTGTACTGTAGCATACCTATCGTAAACACAGAATGAATGAGTATATAAAGGCACATCGATACACGGAAGTCATTTAGTGCCATAAAATATTTTTGAAAAGTGTTCCTTTTTTTAAGGACTATGACAAAGCATGAAAAAGAGGAGGAGTAAGAGCAGAGCCTTCGAATCCAAAGAGTACAAAGTGATATTTAAGATACCAGCTATCTATAGACAGGTCCTTACATCATACCTTCCTTTAAGGCAATCAGGGTGCCCACCAGCTTAGGGTTCCCTGGCAGGTTCTTACTCTTTTTTGTTATGTTAATATAAGATTGCAATTCGAAAATCTGCATCAAAATGACAATTGTCATGTTTGTCTTTTAAGCTAAAATTTACCATACTGCTGCGAATTAAGTCTATGCCAATGTCAAACATTTCTCTGGAAATAAAAACTATACTATATTAGATATCAATGATGAACTATAACACTTACTATGAGATATAGGAATGGTGCAGAGATACTGCCAACGCGTGCAAATACAGAGCCACTGCCCACTGAGGTGTTCCTCAGCACTGTTGGAAAAGCCTCAGCAGAGTATTGGAAAGCCATTATAAATCCTACTGTTGCACCCATCTTACCAATCATTGTGACAGCCACTACAGCCCAGCCATCAGCTGAGGAAATGCAAAAGAACGTTGCTTGAATCTCATGAATTGCAATAAGAAATAGTTCTTTGACTTGGAATAGACACTACTGGCCAATGGAAACCAAAAGTGCAAATCCATTAGATGGTTAGAAAACACATTCGAAACATGGACAAAATACCTACAAACCCACAAACAGGTACAGCTCTATTACATCTATAAATATACACTAGGAAAAAAGGTTCTAGATATCTTTGTAAAATTAATAGATGAATACTAGATACACATTTGATATGACGCAAAAAGGGAGACTAGACATATCTGAAAAATGCAAAGGAAATGCAGAGTCTACATATTAGGTACATCTGCAAAAATATTCAAATAGTACACGATGTTTCTATATAATAAAAAAGGGTATGAGACAATCGTGAAAGCGACGAGAGTGGTAATAGATACATGTACACGATAACTGAAGGGAAATGTGTATATTTATATATGTGTGTGTGTGTGTGTGTGTACATGTTTCTTAGGCGGAAGCTACTGAAACCCCACTGGACAAGTTAGAACTAATAACCAGTGGTGAGGGTAAACTGAATGTGCTGGGCATGGAGTTTGACATGCCCTCTGCAGAGCTTACAGTTTCTGATATTTGTCTTTCCTTGCAACCTAGCAATGGCACAGCTTGTGGCAAAATGTTAATAGGGAGAGCCAGTGAAACCCAACTGGCCAAAGTAGCACTGATCACCTGTGGCGATAGTGTACTGGATGTGCTGGGCATGGTGTTTGACATGCCCAATGCAGGGCTTAGAGTTTCCGATATGTGACTCTTCTTGTTGTCGCTGAGCAAATGGTCGCTTCTAAGCGGGTGGCCTGATGTTCCCATGATATGTTTGGCTTCAAATCCAGCATCATCGAACGGAGTGATGCATGTTGATCGGATTGAATGATTTGTTTATGCTGTGTTTAGTTTAGCCAATTTTTGTCATCATAGTTGACAGGTCGCTGCCACAAAGCTTTTTGTTCTGGACAGAGTTCTGATATGTGGTTCTCAAAGGATAGCACAGGACACATGCTACTTAAGGGATCTCATAGATACGGGTATCATCAGGCATTACAGAATGCCTGTGCTTTTTATCTGCTTCATCCGGCTTTTGAAAAGTAAACTTTCGCCCCAAACGATCAGTTGATACTAAAGATTTCTCTAGTCATTCCCTTTAGCTTTTTTCTTCCTCTGCTGCAGACATAGAACATGATTTCAAACCAGACTTTGTTATGTAGTCCCACTGAGAACATGTGATTAAATGTGTGTCTACAGTTTCATTGAATCCTCTTGAGAAATAGGTGGATAATGATCCACACCACCGAAACCCTTTTTGCAGATTAGTTAGAACTGCCACATAAGCCTCACATGAATTTTGGAATTCTGCCTATTCATTTATGTCAATGCTTTTCTCTTGCTTCAGGTGTCTTGTTAATCTGAAGCAAATTGCAATCAGGGTACTAGATCTTTTGAAGTTTTTCCCATTCCTAGGCCTAGTAGAAGCTTAATAACTTCCCAATTGTTTGTTTAGATCTTCATTTGACACGGATTCAAAATTTGGATTGCCTGGTTGGCAAACTCTGTGGGTGTTTGTGGGTAATTGGGCTAGCGTGTGCTATTGAATTAGATAACATGCTGTTGCGTGGTTTATTTAATTCAATGATATATGCTGTTGAGTCCCATAGCCTGTCGCTAAGGAGTGAGTATACAATGATGAATAATCTATGGCCCTTGGCCAACCAGAATCTTCACGTGCTGTATTATAATAGTAGATGAAGTGCCAAAAGTTGCTTTAAAAATTTATCAGAGCACAAAATAAAATAAAAATGTATAAAACAAATGGTTAACATTAAATTTTCAAGCTGGTTTTGAGGACCTCTTAAATTATGAGGAAGAAATGGAAAGTCATATGTTAGACAATTCCATATGCATCAAGGTATATAAACAATATGAAAATATTGAATATTACACAAAAATTGTTTAGTTTAGAGCATTTGCAATTTGAAAAGAGGATACTGGTTTGTAATATTTACCCATTGCCAAAAAGCGTCCAAATTTCTCTGGTTATATTTTTGTGACGAACATTTTTCTACCAACATTACAACTTTCCTTGAACTATTTCATTATCTATATTTTGTATTTTCATGTTCATCTTTCACTTCTTGAGTGGTACTTTGTATGAAATGGTTACACTTGATACCACAGTGAATTTTCATTTGCGTAGTAATCACTTCAATGAAAATTTAAACTAATGGATATGTCATTGGGTTATAAAGAGCATGCATTCGGCCATTTGTCATCACATTTAAATACCAAACTTAATCATGAAATAATTATCATAAGGACCCATAACAACATATACATCAGAATATTAGACGAAAGACATTCTAAAACCTACCTGTTGCTTTTGGTATAATAGCTGCTAAAGTGCAGGCCACTCCAGCTAATGACATTCCTATCACAAGAGCAGGTATCCTCCCCCAATGGAGCAGGCACACTATGAGAAATACCGAGGCTGGTACCTCCACAAGTCCTGCTATGACGGTGTTTATAATTATGTTCCCTCCAGGCAGTTCACCACTGTTCAGGGAGATACCCCAGTATACCATACTCACGATAGCCCTATGAAATCAAATTAACGACCATGTTATGATGCTTCTTCCACTTC
>OZ012695.1:41326963-41346963 GCA_963942565.1 Maea johnstoni | reverse complement strand
TAATCTATTTAAAGTAACTAGTTGTCCACTGCAGTATTGTTATGCAAATTACAGTGTGTCACTGGCCTAAGTGGCATGCTTCATGATTACAATCAAAAATCTCAGCAGCATGTTATGTATAGTTTGTTTAGAAAACACATGTACAGTTGTCTTTTGATCATACTCCCTTGCAGAATCCCTTTGTTTGTAATTACAAGGGGTGCCACTACCCACCTCCTGAGTTCTATTCGCCATGGTAAACTTAATCAAAAGTTAACTACTTGATCAGGTACTCCCAATGCGTACGTAATAAGTGCATTTTACACAGTGAGAACTCATCAGGTAATTATGCCATTTTCCATTAGCTTTGCAGGTAAGCCTACCCGAATCAAATTGTAATTTAAACAAAACTATTTCTGTACAGAGTTACTTTTAACAGATTGAACTAGAATACATGCTATGCAGCGACAGACATTTTGTCATTTTAGGTAGTAAGATAATTTCAAAAGTGAGGTAATTTTGGCTCAGACCCTGAAAGAGCCAAAATTAATATGAGCCATAATTTCCTTACCCCCGTTTTGGCCCAAAAGAGCCAAAATTTCACACAGCCAAAATAACCAGATATACGGTAGTCAAGGCGTGATGTCACCAGTGAGACAATGGCACTCTTGGTTGTATCAGTATTGAGAGATTTTCTTATTTTCCCAATGTTCCTAAGGTGGTAATTTGCAGACTTGATATTTTTTGATACATGTGCAGACATATTCATGTTCGGATCAAAAACAGCACCCAGATTACCGACCGGTTCATTCAGAACTGGTACTATTACACCATTTACGGTAATACTAGGAATGGAGATTTTCGCCCGCATCTGTGGGGTACCCATGACTAGCACCTCTGTCTTGTCTGCATTCAATTTCAGTTTATTTTGAGACATCCATGTATAGATGTCGGTGAGGCAGTTTTCCAACTTAGCTACACCTTCGTCCACTACACGCTGATTGATAGGTTTGATAGAGATATAGAGTTGTGTATCATCCGCATAAGCATGGAGTTCTAGACCATGCTTTCTTATCAGTATTCCTAAGGGTAGGAGGTAAATCAGGAAGAGCAGAGGGCCCAACACTGATCCTTGTGGTACAGACCATAGGATTTCCTGTGATGCGGAGAATGAATCATCTATCTGAACTCGAAGAGTACGGTCACCAAGATATGAACGGAACCATTCAAGGGCTGGCCCTGTTATACCCAGAGTGCTTTCCATTCTAGAAAACAGCACGTCATGGTCGATGGTATCAAATGCTGCACTTAGGTCAAGAAGGATCAGTATAACAATTCCATGCTGGTCAATGCTTGTAAGAATGTCATTCTGTACCTTCACCAGTGCTGTCTCTGTGCTGTGACCGGGTTTATATGCAGATTGAAGGTATTCATGTAGATTGTTATCTGTCATGTAACTTGTCAGTCGCTGAGCAACCACCCTCTCTAAGACATTTGATACAAAGGAAAGGTTGCTAACAGGGCGGTAGTTTTTTAGTATCTCAGGGTCTAAGGTAGCTTTTTTAAGCAGAGGGGTGACCACAGCTGATTTCAAAGATGTAGGTACTTCACTTGACCTCAGTGAAGCATTAATGATGTCTGTGATCGTGGGAAGCAGTTCATTTTTTGCATCCCTGATGATCCAAGTGGGTATCGGGTCCAATGTACAACTTTTCGAAGGAGATTTACATATGATCTTCCATACCTCCTCCTGTGTTGTGGTTTGAAGAAAACTTAGAGTTGAGGGAGGCTTATCCTGGGGTATGTTCAGGTCAATGTCAGAGCAATCAGGTAGCTCATCTCTGATTTTGTCAATTTTTTCTTTGAAAAATGTCGCAAATCTATGTGAACGGTAAGGCCGGTCCTTCGCCACAGTCTCCCAGCTTTCCTCCTTTCATTTTTTGCCTGATGTAGTTCGTAGGTGAACCATGGTTGTAGGGGTCGAACTACAACAGATTTCTCTTTCTTTGGTGCGTGCTTGTCAAGGACGCTGGTAAGATGAACATTGTATCTGTTAAGAATATCCGAAACAGATTCACTGTGATCATTAACCCTCAGCCCTTGCACAATATCTTCCCTAAAACTGGGCAAGTCAATGGTTCGGAGTTTTCTAGTCACAATTTTCTTTTCCTGCAGGTGTGGCTTGGGATGTTGGACAGTGCATAACAGTAGGTTGTGATCTGTTATCATATCACCCACCTTGACCTCTTGGATCAAGTTGTCTGTAGCTCGACACATTATAACATCAAGTGTGTGCCCAGACATATGAGTGGATGTATTCACAAACTGCAGGATGTTGAATGACTCCAGCAACTCTGTGAGTTCCCGAGTAGCAGTGTCATTCTTTGTATCAAGGTGAAAGTTCAGATCTCCTACGATTAGTAGATCACCAGAGCTGGTCACCCTGTCTTGAAGAAATGTGGAGAACTCCTCGAAGAATTGTGTGGTGGTGAATTTATTCTTCTGATTGGGTGGGGGCCTATATAAGGTAACCAAATTGAGGCAACGTGACCCAGTATTGAACTGAATTAGCATATTCTCAAAACTGTCTGACTTGTACTTTTCAGAGCAGGTTACTTTAATGGAAGCTTTATGTAGTACTCCCACCCCACCATAACCACGATTTCCTCGTCTCGTTATGTTGCTAAATTCATAGCCAGGGAATGTCAGTCCTTTCACGTAAAAGTCATCTTTTTCCTTGTTGGTAATCCAGGTCTCAGTCAGGGAAAGGATATCGATGTTTTGATTGATGACAATATCCCTGATGATGTCAGTTTTGTTCCTGACAGACTGGATATTTAGGCTCCCAACAGTAAGTCCTTGGCCTAGTGATTTTTCTTTCCTCCTCTTGTTTACTCCAGATGACACACCTCTATGGGTCTTGGGTCCTGAGTAGATGTTGTTTATTCTCAGGGCCCTGATTGCCTCTAATGGCAGGCTGGGCCTATCTTGAGTGACAACTTGACCCACATTGATAAGTAAATTCCTGGAGTAAACCCTCACTGGGGTCATACTGTGTTGCGAGCACTGGACATCTCGATGGTATCAGTGGCAAGTGGCGATGTCAAGGACTTTTATTGCCCTTTTATGACTTGACGCCTAACGGTTCTTGCTCTAAAGTTCCCTGTGGCTGAGAAAAGCCTGAAAATGTTGATTTCAAATCCTTGAAAATCCTTAATTCTAGGCTTTTTACTTGTTGTTTGATCCACAGATTTCTTGTGTCTGATCCCTGTAATGTTGCCTTAATCCTAGGTGATTCCTAGTGGAAAGCTTGTCCTTTATCACCTACAATAGGTGATAAGGCCAGGAGCCACAAAACAGAGAGGCAGCCCGCAGGCGAACTATCAGCACTAATATATATATATATATATATATATATAAATATATGTTTATATATATATATATATATATTTATGTATACATAATGCTATCTTCTTATTGTCTTTTAGCGCCACTTGAAATATCCAAGTCTTGGGTGCAAATGTACAGTCTGCAGGTCTTGTGCTTGGGTACAGAAAGTGACATTTCAAGCTGTCATCTGCACACGAGACCAATCGCATATGGATTTTACATTGAGAAAGTGAAATGTGCTTATGGTAAGTGTCCATCTTGTCAACCATGTAAACAACTTAAAGCGTGATGTATGCTATTCTAAGATAATAGGACATTGTTTCTCCTGGCCGGAATTCGACTGTAAATTGGTAAACTCTGCCAAACACTGTAAACACACCAATGACTGGACACGCTAACACAACAGCTTGTTTGAATATCCCATCAGAAAATAACCGATAGACTTAGACATTATGTTATCTAAATAATTGTCTTTTGGATCTATAGTAATTTTTGAAATAACTGTAAATCATTCACAAATCTTTTGAAAAAGAAGTGTTATTAGTGCTCTTATTAACCCATTCACACTCAGGGCTGCCAAAACAGGCCTAATAATTTTGGAAATATTATTCAAACAAAAACAATTTTTGGAAAATATTTGAAGGAGAAATGTTAACCAGAAGTCGAATATCAACTCGACTCAAAATATTTTTATGAATTTCACTTTATCAGCAAGTTATTTTCAAAAGTGTGAGAGTAGCAGACGAAGCTTTTTACAGGAACTCTAAGTGTGAATGGGTTAACATTCCTCCTCACTATGCTTTGGATTCCAGATTTTCATGTAATTTGTCAGATTGCTTTTGGTCACTGTTAGTATTAATAGGGTTAAAATATTGGATTCTGATTTTTACCACACTCTGGGTGTGTATCTTGAGAGACATGTAGTCGATAAGGTCTCCCAGGCATGTGAGGATGTTACCAATAACCTTGGCTCCCAAGCGTGAGTTCGCAGGTTCGAGTCTCCACTGGATCCCCAAGTGGGTTGGCCTGGTTGCTATATAAATGTGCGGTGTTGTGGAGGACTGTCTATGGTTCCTCTGCAACTGAAATCCTATGGAACTATTCGTGAAGAGTAGGGAATTTCTTCCCCGTTTCGGGTTTCTATCTCGTCGCGATGTGACCTAAGCTGTTGAAAGTGATGTTAAACCAAATTCCTTCCTTCCTTCCTTACCAATAACATTGGGTGAGACAATGGTTTCGCCAGGTACTTTTGTTACCAGAGTATCAAACAACCCATTTTTTGCGGTTTATCATCAATATTGCAAAAGATTTGATAAACCAAACTCAAATTTGATTTTAGTTTCTTTTGGCATATTTTATTATTATACATATTTCAGAGACAGGCGTTGTTAGACTAGTTGATGGAGCCAACTTCACTTCTGGTCGAGTAGAAGTCATGATGAATGGCCGCTTTGGATCAGTATGTTCATCTGGATGGACAGATGACGACGCTAGGGTTGTTTGCAGGTACTCTACTATTACCTTTAGCACCAAGAATTACTATCACTACAACTACTGCTACTGCTGTTTTGACACCAAAACAACAACTACTACTACTACTACTACTACTACTACTACTACTACTACTACTACTACTACTACTACTACTTAAACTACTAGGTATACTACTACTTATACTCTGCTTCTTCTACTTCTTCTACCAATATAATTAATATTGCTATTACTACTACTTTAAACGCCATAAAGTACCAATATCACTACTACTATTGCTGATGCGGCTGCTACTACTACTACTACTACTACAATAATAATAATGATAAATATATTAATAAAGATAATAATGAAAATGATAATAATAATAATGATAATATAATTAATATAATAATAATAATAATAATAATAATAATAATAATAATAATAATAATAACAATAATAATAATCATAATTATTATGATTATAATGAAATAATGATAATGATAATAACAATCTTTATTCCACAAGGGAAAACAAATACAGGATTTGATTTTTGCTGTGGCCCTCAGATTGAAGGATTATTCCTTTCATGCTTCAAGCCTCGTGCACAGTTGAAAATTGTTCCTCAAGTTATAGTTTCTTGAATGATTAGAAAGATGGTGCCATTTTCTTAATTATAGGAGGGAATTTCATATTCCTATTCCTTGGTAAGTGAGTGAGTGTTTAAATAGCTGGATTTTGGTCGGTGGAGGAACAAATTAAGTGATGTATTTGATCTTGTAGTGTGACCATGTTCATCTGAGCAGAACTGACAAAATGACAATCCTAAAAATATGTAAATGAAATATTTTTCATTTTGTGTAGCAGATCACACTTAAAATAATTCTACAGGGAGGTGAATTTTCCTTGTGAGTCATTGCAGATTTTTCTTGGCTGATGATGCTAGCCCACATTGCACCTTTCCCTCTAAATCAGAGAACAATACATGGCTGCATGATAATTGGTAATTAGTAAGGGATTAGCTATGAATACCCTACTGATAGGAATGAATTATAACAGCAATTGGGTCAGGTGAGATACACTGGAGGGAGCAGACTGACCTACTTGCTGAGAAAAAGATGGAGGATTTTTCAAAGTCAGCAAAATCATTAGCTAATCAGTAGATTTCTTCAAATCAGGTGCTCAATCAGTAGACAGCATTTTTGGGGTCTGAAATCAGTAGAGTACTGCTCAAATCAGTAGAGTTGACAGGTATGAGAGACCTCTCAAATGCGAAAATCCATTTGAATATTTTGTTACATACATGGTCGACATTTTGTTCTAGCTTAAAGTACTAGTATTAAAGATACCCAAAGGTTTCATTTCAGTGACAAGTTCTTATTTTGAGTAACTCATACAGAGGTTGAGATTTAAATTATAGTTTGATCTCGGATGTTTCCATGTGGTAGTTGTTACCATTGCCTTTGTTTTTTCCACATTAATGATTATTTTCTTTTACCTGGCACCATTTCTCTATAGTCTCAAGATCATTTTGTAAGCTTGATTCAATAGTTGACATTTTATGACTGGCAAGTGATACTGTAGAATCATCTGGAAAATGTCAGAAAAGGTCATTTATGAGTGTAAGAAACAATAACAGTCTAAGAAATGACCATTGAGGCACCTCTACGTTGGTGTACTGTGGACCTTACAGACATGGCCCAATAGAAACCTTTTGGTAATGGTCGTAAAGATGAGAAGAGAACCAATTAAGTGAAAACTTCCCAGCCCATACGTTTAAAATTTCCTCAGTAAAATTTCATGATTCACTACATCAAGAATTTTCCTAAAATCAGAGAAAATAACTCCAATGAGGAAGTGGTCATTAATTACACGAAGCCAGGTGTCTACATTAGCATTATTGGATTATAATACCATTTTGTGTCTATATTCCATTTCAGCTATCTATACACTGGAAAAACTAGGGGGTTGAATTTATATTTCCTGTCATAGACATCCTTTGCCTTGTATTGCTCATAGGAGTAGATAATCCAAATAATGCAGGTAGTTTAAATGGTCAATATATGTTAAACACACTAATTAAGCTAGAATGACCCGAGGGATACCCTTTTGACTAGCTTCAAAGTCTTCAGAGGTAGTAAGTCTGATATTTGGGCAATTGAGTTCTGACCAATATGAGTTCCTGTAGAGAATGAGTGAATGTCGCTCAAACCACTAGATGTATCAATGTTATAGTTAATTTTGTAGTCATTCTCCATTTGCTCAGCGCCACACATTATGCGAACTACTACAAAACCTCTGTTTATGAACAGAATACCACATCTCTTGCAAACCAGGGGTTCAGACTGCCAACACTTAAGATTAGTTTGATTCAATTCACCACAATGAAAACACCCTCCGAATCCCTTCTGAGTGATATCCTTTGATTGGTGAGATGGATGCTTGAATTTTCTTGAATACGAGGACAGACCTCCTTGCTCCCTTCCTGTACTTAATTTTCTGAGTGAGGTATCACTTTCTGTTTTAGAGTAATTTCCATTATTGATTGATCTGCAAGAAGTTGACCTCCTGCTCAGTTCAGGTGTAGACCATCATGGTGGTAGAAATACATGTGTTCATGTGAGATGAGCTGCGGCGATGATGTAGTAAACTGCAGCTCATGTGTAGAAGCCAGGTTAGCCAGTATGGTGTTTGCCTCATGGGACTACTACTACTACTACTACTACTACTACTACTACTACTAATACTACTACTACTACTACTACTACTACTACTACTAGCTACTACTACTTCTACTACTTTTTCCTACTACTACTACTACTACCACTACTACTACTACTACTACTACTACTACTACGCTGACGACGACCACTACTACTACTACTACTACTACTACTACTACTACTACTACTACTACTACTACTACTTCGCTGACGACGACTACTACTACTACTACTACTACTACTACTACTACTACTACTACTACGCTGACAACGACTACTATTACTACTACTATTACTACTACTACTACTACTACTACTACTACTACTACTACTACTACTACTACTTTTTCCTACTACTACTACCACTATGGATGTGTTGTAGTTCAATGACTATGAATTAGTTGCTGAAAGCCTCGTAAATACTAATAAATGAAAAGGCAATCTAATGAACTGATATACCTGTTTAAAGATATAAAGTTTATTTCAACCAGTATATCAAAACGTTTAGGATGTACTGATAAAATGTGATCATATCGGATAACTGGTCTAACACTAGATTAAGTTGTGTCAAACTAAATGAATTCATTTAAAAGGGCACTGGTCTCGGCACTCTACCGATATTCAGGTGAAAAATTATTCTTAAAGTCAGATATCAGTTCATGAATAAGTTTCATACTTTAACAAACATCTTTTGCATTAAAAAAAATCATATGGTGTATTATGTTTTTTCCAGACAGGTGGGATATCGTGGTGGCATTGCCAATGCTGGCGGTGCCTTTGGAGGGAAGGCCTATGGCCCTGTCCAAGTGACCAATGTTAACTGTACTGGTGAAGAGGGGGGATTGCTGGCGTGCGGTCATCAGGAACCCAGCCCACAACACTGTGGCCATGAGCAGGATGCTGGGGTGACCTGCCACTTAGGTGTGACATCTGTATTAATCGCTAATTCTACGTGTACACTATAACTGTCATGTGTGTGTGACATTTGAATTCATCATTAAGTCTAAGCAATATAATTGTCATTTAGGTATGATATTTGTAATTACCAAAAAGGCTACACAATATAATTGTCATATATGTGTGATATTTGTATTTATCGCTAAGTCTATTCAATACAATTGTCATTGAGCTGTGGCATTTGTTTCTCTCGCAATATATTTGTGTCTCTCACATATAGGTGTGACATTTGTATCTATTACAAAGTCAATACAATATTATCATTTTAGGCATGATAGATGCACTAATCAAATATTTGACACAGTCATATTGCCAAGAGAATGGGAAAAATACATTAGTTAAATTGTTTACACAGTCTATAAAATTTAATTTCTATAAGGTGAGAGATAATCAATAGTTTTATTGATATTCCTTTCATTTGCATCTACTTGTGGGTTTATGGAAGCAGTTAAATGAGGTTCTCTATAGTTTATCGAAATGTTTTCATTCATACAGATTTTGGATAAGATTTTGGATAAGACACATTCATTATAATCATTGACAAAATCTTGACTCTTTATACCTATTTATGTTTGAAAACCTAGTATTTAATTCGTTTTGCAACTTACGGAGATGGTAAAATCACGTTTTTGCAATCCAAATTGCAATGTTGCAGATTGTTAATGTATGCTTTGTTGATTTTGATTAGGTCCATGCAGTTCCGGTATGAACATATGCCAAAATGGTGGGCGCTGCGAACTTAGAAATGTGACTGTTGGGAATGATACAGGTGCATTTTCCAGTGGTTATGAGTGCCATTGTCAAATGTTCTTCACCGGAAAGAATTGTGAAATAAGTGAGTACAACTCAGAAATGATGCAACGTAATCATACAACCAAGTAATTACACTTGTACTGTGTTTGATTTGCACATATTT
Source organism: Maea johnstoni (assembly GCA_963942565.1). Lineage (NCBI taxonomy): Eukaryota > Metazoa > Annelida > Polychaeta > Spionida > Magelonidae > Maea > Maea johnstoni. Next base: position 41,337,525 of record OZ012695.1, on the reverse strand, counting down.
TTAGGGTGGAGGATGTTCATGACAACTACCGTATTACCCCACGTACACCCCACACTTTTATACAGTGCCGCACCTATGTCAAGGAGGGGGTGCGTGTTATTAGCGGGTGCATGTAAACACAACTTTTTCACATCGATGCCACGGATGCTGGGGGAAAGGACGGCATATCCATCCAAATCTGGATTTTAATTACGTTATAATTAGGGGAGTAAAGGGGCTGGGGAGGGTGAATTGAAATTGATACGGACAAGCCAGAGGAGCAGAGTTGCTACGACCTAGTGTCTGCTCTCATCTCGACTTTTGATGAGTGAAGTCAACAAATAGGCACCAATTAGTATCAATTACAATTTCCAGTCATGAACCCTTACCAAATTGTAATGAATGTGCCCTGTTTATTTGTTCAGGCACAAATCTCTCTGCACTTAATGGCCGGCCAACTCCCCCTGCGTATAATAGATGGGGAATTGTATTTTACATATGGGAAAGGGCCTTTGGGAGGGGGTGCGTATTATCTAGGGGGTGCGGGGTGTATGCGGGGTAATACGGTACACAGAAAAAACAAAGAGGAAGTGATTGATTACGTATTGCGATGAATGTACAGTATTTCCAAGCGTCCCCTCTTATCATTCAGCATACATTGGAAGCGCTTACAGTAAAGATATCTAATTCCTGTACCAGTGGACCTGTCCACCCACTGAAGGACTGGTCGCCCAGCATTCCTGAATTGGCAGTTAAGATAACTAGTAACAGATACTCATTTCCTAGTTTACTGCATACTAAGAATCATTTACCTCTGACGTCACGTCGCTATGGTATAATGTAAATAAGCCAATCCAGCAGAATAACAAACCTAGAATGTGCGTCAGAATAAGTTTGTTTTATATCCAGATTTGAACCCCTGTCGACTGACTCCATGTGAGGAAGGCTCGCTGTGTGTTCCAAGATCAGCGGGCACTGATGGAAATGGCAGCTCGGTGTTTAACTATACCTGTACGGATACATGTATGCGTCAAGCCTCGGGTTTCGACTACAGGGGTTCGTTGACTCGTTCGCGTTCAGGAAAGACGTGCGCCCTCTGGCGTGAAGCGGCCAAACAACACCCCTACCTGGAGAGAAGGTTGCAACGGTACTCCAGCCTCTACAAATTGTACATTGGGCAAAAGGATGATATTGAAACGACAGCAATAGGTGAGACCAACTATTGCCGAGGTGTCAAGTGGGATATTGTCGAGGAAAACGTGGGACCGTGGTGCTATGTAACAGCTAACAATAGTGAGCTTGTTCGAGAGATGTGTGATGTTGACTACTGTCCAGACGCAGGTAAGTTTCATCAACATTCAAAACATTTCTTAGATGAACTTCATGTATAGAGTTTGGCTGCCACAACCTTAAGTATACTTCCAGATCTTGCAGGCCCCATTTTGTGCACATGTAGGTAGTTCTGAGATTAGTATGATAGTATGATAAAAGTATGATAACAGACATAGAAATAGTGCCATACATATGGGTTGGCCAGGTCAAAGATGACTTACATGTTTACAAAATTACAAATATTAGATAACAAAGATTCACTCCTCAAAATCAATGCGAATGCCGACAAACCAGACCAAGCCATCCAAGTGTATTTTGCCATATGCCCTGCCTTCAAATTGTATTGAATATCATGGAGTAGAATGTCATCCTTACCCAAAGTCCAATTGAATACTGCCAAATCCCATGATCAAATAGATCATCTTTGAATATCGACGACAAGTCCTAACTAACCCTACTACAACTCTTTCTTTTTCTGTATCTAGAAAAATCACAAAGGACACTGTAGCTTATCGCGCATCTTAATGATTTAGTTCCGCAGGAGCCAAACGCAGTTCGTCTCATGAATGGTCGTAACTCCACACGTGGTCGTGTTGAGGTATTTCATGATGGCAGATGGGGCAAGGTGTGCTATTATGAAAGAAGAGATGGTCGACGCCTTGCAGAGATCACGTGCAGGCAGCTAGGACTGCAAGGTAGGAATTTTGATATTTAGACGTTGTTACTAAAAGTGATATTAACCCTTATGCTGCTGTTGGCTAATTTTGCCAATACAAAGTGATGCAAAAAACCTGAGAAATTACTGAAAGACTGGCAAATGGATACTCATTAGAGTATTCAGTGGGAGCTATTTAATGAATACCAACAGAGCAGGGTTTAGATGGTTTTTCAAAATTCTTTACATCCTAGGCTTGTGCTTTAGATACAATTATAACCTTAGCATTGGAAGGGATAATAATACCTCATTTACAATAACCCATGATATGTGTTCACTATGAAATGTTTTTGTAATAATAATTTAATTAGAGCATACATTTTTTAACTTAATAAAGCTTTTCCCTTGATGGTTCAAAGCGTAAGGAGGGAGTGCCCAAGCTAGCAAAGGGGCACCGTCTTCAGGGTCCTTTGTGTGGTAAGATCGAAACAGCAATATTTCAACCTGCCACCGATGTGTAAATCATCATTTGGAATATATATATATATATATATATATATATATATATATATATATATATATATATATATATATATATATATATATATATATATATATATATATATATATATCATCATCAGCTCCACTCTGATACTAGCTGCTGATTGGTCAATTTCGTTATTTTTCTTAACTGTATTGCACTACTAACATTGCTTTTCATTAATTGTCTATGTTAGGATCCACATAAATGTTTTATCCCCCTTCGCCATGGTTACTATGGGTTTGACCTCACGTTTACAGGCCACAGTCTAGTTTGGGCCCTTAGCAATGGAAAAAATGGGGGACATCACTCTCTCTTTTACCGCCGCTAGAAGTTGTTTTTTGGCGTTTAAAACACTATTTGCGCACTATAGTCTGCCAAAATGGTGTATATATGGAAATAAAGGTGGCAGGAAGTAATTAAGAAGGAGTTATGTTGGTATGTCGCACATTCCTATGAGAAATCATTGCCGTTACAGGTCTGACGAAAATCTCTGTCGCTATATTGTCTGTTGGACTCGAGTTTGGCAACTACCTTTTTCATTTTCTTTGTGAGAAATTGTTTAAGTTTGACATCCAAACTTGGCAAACCTCTTTGGAGCACTAAGTCATGTATAGATAAACATACTTTTTGTATCACTTCTACAAAATGTTGATTTTGTCCATTAGGCCCCGTTGTGAACTTTGCCCATTGCCAACAATACAAGTATGTCAGGAAGGGGGGGGGGGGAAGCAGATAAGAAATGTGTTGCCTCCAGCCTCGTGTGATATGGCTGTCTTCTTGCAGACACCAGGCCGTACCCCTTATTTACAAAGAGGATAACTAATAATATGTATATATACATGTATATATATATATATATATATATATATATATATATATATATATATATATATATATATATATATATATATATATATATATATATATATATATATATATATATATATATATATATATATATATATATATATATATATATATATATATTTATATATATATATATGTGTGTGTGTGTATATATATATATATATATATATATATATATATATATATATATATATATATATATATATATATATATATATATATATATAACTTGACTTAAAATTTCGTATTAATCCTATGTGTGCTCGGACAAAAGGAAAATAATCTCTCAAAGGTTTGCAAACGGTACTTCTTAATAGAATTAATCCATCCCAGAGGTATTTATCTACTGGACTTTGCTCACTTCGAAACTTGTTAATGTTGATGCTATAAGTTTATTTACTGTGTCTAAGTTCTCAACCATCGAGAACACTACTCTAATAGGTAAGGTACGCAGCAAGTTATCACTGTAAGGAGGACTTTGAAACTCCACCGCAAAAGACCTATCAGCGAACACACGTGAGTCCATAATTCCAAACTGTGCGCATTGTATATTTGTACTTACCTGTGATTCTATAATATTGCATAGGCGCTGTCAGTAATACTTACCTGTGACTGCATACAGCGAAAACTCAATCGCATTGTCTCATTTTCGATAGTACTTGTTTCTTGGCCAATACTGCTACACTCGAAGTTTCTCCTAATTTTCATTATAGTGTTAATTTGAAAATACACCCTATAATACCCGCTCACCATATAGTTAACAGACAGTTTTGACTCCTACTTTAAGATAGAATTTTCCCCCATTCCCTCAGACGTCAATCTAAACGATCCCATACTACATCTCTCTACACATATAAAACTTAAAAAAAAATTTTGTAAACCCCTGGTGTCCCATTTCTGCTCTCTTGCACTGATTCATTAAATTTCTGACCTGGAAAACAGCCTTCTACAAAAAATTTCTGATCATACTACTGTCTTTTACTATACATAAAACACCATATTGTGTTCTATCGAAATTCATCACTAGGGTATTGGTATAAACAAATTCTCCCGTAGAATCAATCCTAGATAGAAACGTCGAAAATATCAAACTAAACTGTATGTGAGTTACATACCTTTTTCTGTATTTAGTGATTGTACTAGATAACTGAAGACTCTTATATAAGGATACCACCTTTATATTCCAATAACCACCTTACCATCACACCTGTCTATAATATTCATATCTAATTGTACCCTCAACCAGTGCACTGTCGAAACCTTGTGTATTGTTACTACCACCCTCTGTACTGTATCACAATCTCTGAAATACACTATACCTTCTTCCTATAAACCTTACTCTTTCTTTTTCTCCTATCAACCCGCCCCACAACCCAAAACCAACAAAACCAAGTGACCAAAAATATCCTTTCCTGCATATTCCCATAGCCAAAATGAGTCGTAACAAGAAGACCACCAAAGAACCCGCCGCTAGTCCCTATCCAACCAGAGCAAGATCAAACAGCATTACTGTATCCGAACTTGCCGATGAGATAATGGCTGATGATACCGAACTAGACGGGTCCCAGCGACCCGAGTCAGAATCACCTGGGTCAGTTAGTATAAACCTACTAAAAGAACGCATGAGTCGAGTAACATCCAATATTAATGGCCAAATGGAGAGAATGCTAGGAGGGATTAGAGAAGACGTAAGTCAAATTAAAGAGCAACTAGAGAAATATAATCAGAACCAAGAAGAGTTCGAAGAAAGAATTAGCAACGTTGAGGATAAGGTAGAAGCCTTTCAGGAGGTAGGGAAAAACCTAGACACCCTTAAAGTGGAACTAAAACAGGCTATCTCAGAGATAAATTTTGAATCGTGTAGGGCCAGGAAAAACAACATTATTTTCCACGGCATCCCAGGCAAAACGAAAGACCCAAAAGTAGCCATGGACACTTTCAAATCCGTCTGTGCAGATAAACTTAAGATGAGCAGTGAGTGGATTAGAGAAGTAGACATAACAGAAGTCTACCGCTTCCCACCGAAAGGTGGAGCGGATAAAGACGACTGGTGCCTTTTCGTAAGCCTCGCAAAAACTAGACACCGAGAAGACCTTTACCGCAACGCGTTCCACCTCAAAGACACAGGAATATCAATGCGCAATGACCTAGCCCCCTGCTTACTTAGAGTTTCGGAAAATCCTTTCCAAAGAAGCAGACAAACTAAAGGCAGAACCCTATAAATTTAGGACAAGACTTAGGGATAGTGCGTTCGAGGTCTGGCTCCTATACATGAAACCAAACGACACGGAATGGACCAAATGGTCGGCCGATGATGATCCAAGGAATCGTTAAGCTACCAAAATGATCCACTAAAACAGGAAATAGCGAGATTTAGCTGTTATTCATGTTTTGGAATAGCATGTTGCTACTAAAACTGTTAAAGGGAGTAAATGTGCTCCCTCTTTTTAATGTTATTCTAACTTTGTTTCTCTTTTATGTTTTCCGTCTTGTCACCTTACATGACGGCCCATGTTGTAAAATTGTTCCACTATTTGCAATTAATTCTGAGCAGCAACTTAACCACCCATGCTTAAACCCCAATGGCTAGCAAATTAAACATAATATCCCTAAACTGCAGAGGCCTCGCTTCAAGAGAGAAGAGAATGGATTTATTTTCAATATTTAAACAAAAACGTCACGATATAATATTGCTCCAGGACACTCACTGGGACGAAAATATACTAAATCTTGCCCGCGAAGAATGGGACTTGGAATTAATAGCAGCACCTTTTGATACGCGCTCTAGAGGTACAGCCATCCTTATAAACAACACTTTCGAATTTACGCTAAGTAACTACAAAAACGACACTAATGGTAACTACTCCTTTGTAGAAATCTCTCTCCCTACTGGATTAGATCTAGTGATCGGATCAATATATGCCCCAAATCAGGATAATCCCCAATTTATCAAAAACCTTAGAGAACAGTTAGAGGAATATGAAAACCCAAACATCCTAATAGGGGGTGACTGGAATTCGACTAGGAATTTTAACCTTGACAACCTTAACTACGTATCGCAAAACAACCTGAAAATGACTCAGGCCATCACAAACTTAATGAATACTTACAATTTAGTCGACGCCTGGAGAGTCTATAACCCCGAACTTAAACAATTCACCTGGCTGCAGGGCTTGAGTAACAAACAATCGCGTTTAGACTATTTTCTTTGCAATGACGAGCTTCTATCCATAACCAATAATCTAAGAATAAATCCCAAATACAGGTCTGACCACGCCCCTATCTCTTGTTGTATAACCACAAACCCGGAACAAAGGGGACCCAGTACGTGGAAATTCAATAATGCCCTTCTCCTTGATGACCAATTTTCAATAATGGTAAAAAAGTGCATTAATGACATCAAGAGAACATATGCGGCCACCCCTTACAATCCCGACTATATCGACTCCACCCCCAAAGATCTAGTTCTAATGATCAGTAAATCACTATTCTGGGAAACTCTCCTGGTAACTTTGAGGGGGGAAATTATCCGCTACTCAAAAAGGAAAAAAAGAATCAGAGAGAAGAATAAGACACATCTTGAAGAGAGGATATCAAAACTAGATACCAAAGTTAGTTCAGGGAACGCCACAAGGGAAGATATTATTTCTCTGACAGAGTTAAATAATGAGCTTCAGACCATCCGTAGGGAAGAATTAAAAGGCGCTTATGTCCGTTCATGTGCTGACTGGATTGAACATGGCGAAAAGCCTAGCAGACTTTTTTTGAACTTAGAAAACAAAAACCGAGTCAATAAGAATATCACTGAAATTAAAATAGATGAGCAAACTACGATTACTAAACAGAGTGAAATACTAGTCAACCTAAGAAACTTTTATAGAGACCTCTATGAAGCCAGAGAGCAACTCCCGATTGAGGAAGAGTTTGAAATTCACCCAAATAGACTAACTCACCACGAGAAAGAAGAATTAGACTACCCAATAACCAAATCGGAGATAGATGATGCTCTAGCCAAAATGAAAAATAATAAATCCCCCGGTTTAGATGGCTATAGTGCCGAATTTTTCAAAAAATTCTGGCCCCAATTGGGCCATTTCTTCCTAGAATGGATAAACGAATGTTTCATTAATAACTGCCTAACTGACTCCATGACACAGGGACTCATTACCTGTCTTCCCAAACCAGGCAAACCTCGAAACTTGATAAAAAACTGGCGCCCCATATCCCTCTTAAACACAACATATAAAATAATATCCTCTGTCCTAACTACACGCCTCAGAAAAGTTTTAAACAGAATTATCAGTCGTGAACAGAAAGGATTTTTGGAGGGTCGGAGCATTTCCGACTGTACAAGAATAATGTATGATCTAATATTTGGATGTGAACAATTCAATATAGACGGCTTAATCCTATTGGTCGACTTCGAGAAGGCGTTTGATAGCCTCTCATGGGACTTCATTAGAAAAACTCTAGCAAATTTCAATTTTGGTGAAAATTTCACAAAATGGATCACCCTTTTTCAAGAAAAATCCAACTCCCGAGTAATCTTAAATGGCCACCTCTCCCAACCTTTCCCATTGCACCGGGGTTGCCGTCAGGGCGACCCCATATCACCCTATCTCTTCATCCTCTGCTCCGAATACCTAACCCTTGCTTTTAAACATACTAATACCATTGAGGGCATAACAATCCACAACAAAGAGCATAGAATTAGTCAATATGCGGACGATACGTCCGCTTTTCTGAAAGCAACAGAGCAAAACTTAAAGAATAGCCTGAAAATTATGGATTGGTTTTACCGTAAATCAGGACTTAAAATTAACTATAGCAAAACAAAAGTCATCAGATTAGGCCCTATTAGAGAAACTGACCGAAGGTTCTGCAGGGAAAACAACCTGGAATGGGTGTCTACTTTTACAGCTTTGGGGATTGAGTACAATACATTAGACATGGCCAACATCACTGAGTTAAACATTCTACTCAAAATAGACTCTATGAAAAAACTAATACAATTATGGATGGGTAGAAATATTACCCCAGTTGGCAGAATAACCGTTTTCAAAAGCCTTGTCCTTTCCAAAATTATTCACCTATTGCAATCCTTACCATCCCCCAACCAAACTACAATGAGTTCAATAGAAAAATTAGCTCTTGACTTTATTTGGCGCAACAAGCGTCATCAAGTAAGTAAAAAAACACTTAAAATGAGCCTTGGGACAGGAGGACTGCAATGGGTGGATCTAGTTAATTTTGATAGAAATCACCTGGTTACGAAAACTCCTCACTGGTGGAGCGGAATGGGCCGAATTTGCATGCTTTCACAAAATTAACAGACTAATCTGGTCTGGGGGAATATACCACCAACATATCATAGAAAATACTACCAACCCCTTCTGGAAAAGCGTGGTGAAAGCATACAAAGAATGGTATAGAAGCCTACTGCAAATTCCATACTTCCCGACCGAGTTTCAACCCCTATGGGGAAATCCTCGAATAAACATTCCGTTCAATAACACACTATATCAGAAAGGGCTCATTTTTGTAAATGACTTTATGGATGAAACTGGCCGCCCTCTAACCTTAGCTGCATTACAAGCAAAATACGAGTGCAACATTATGTTTACTGTTTACTTTGCCATAATCAATGCTATCCCCAGAGAATGGAAGAACGAACTATTGTTGAAACAACGTACTTTTGAGCTAAATTTGCCACCTCCTATGCAAAAATTGTTACAATGTAAAAGAGGTACCTCGGCAATTCGGAAGATATGGTCTGACGAAATAGACGAAAACATCCCCATTGGACAATTCAAATGGGTGATTGAATTAGTATCATTAAACATAAACTGGCAATTTTGCTATACAATCGCATCCAAATATAAATTAAATGCACGTACCAGATTTTTCCACTATCAAGTTTTGCATAGGACGGTAATGACTAATAAAAAACTGAACCAATTTAGGCTAAGGCCAAATGACCAATGTGATGTATGCAAAGTAACAGACACAATCTCTCATTTACTCTACTATTGTGAAAATGCTTCAAACTTATGGCGTCTCCTATTTGCCTGGTTGAGCAGAAATCTCAATTCCACTATCCAGACTGATATAGTCTCAACCTTACTAGGTAACCCTGCAAATGAACCAATTGTAAATGTCCTTTTTATGTTGACAAAAGAAGAAATTTTTAAGTCCAGATGCAGAAATACTATTCCAAATTTCAAGCATTTATTGCAAATTTTCAAGGAACAAATGCAAACTGAAATCTATCTAGGTACTGTTAAAAATAGTCTAGCCAAGGTACTAGGCAAATGGTCACATATACATAATGCCTTATCTACACTGTAAAAACTGTACCAAACTGTACCAGTATGTATCCATTTTTTCCAATCCAAGTATCTCACAATTTCAAAATTTTGTCTAAGAATACTCTATGACATACTTGCTATATGTTGTTATATGTCCAAAATCTCAAACACAACTATACTGATTATTATATTTATTATTACTGTATTATCATAAAAACCTACAAAAATATATTTTCTACTAACAAAGTATTTATTTACATCAAAAACAAATGTTATATTTACAACTTGTCCATTTATATGTACTCAAAGAGATTACTGTATATTATTGTATATAAACTGATGATAAAATTTGTACAAGCTCATACAAGTATTTGAGGCCCTCGATGATCACATCGTCGCCATTATTTATGTACATGCTATATTATTTTTATGGAACAATAAATTATAAAAATTATAAAAAAATATATATATATATATTATACAAATATGCCATGCCAGTGTGGGTATCCTGATGGAATGTCTCCCAGAGGGAGGACGGTTTTCCAGAGTGCGCAGCCCGAGGGAAAACCAGACATTCCATCAGGATACCCACACTGGCATGGGATATTTGTTTTATCATATCGTACAAACCCAAATTTGGTAAAATATCAATGAAAACAACAATGACTGCCGGTAGATCCGCTGGTGCCGTGGAGAAGAGCGTCTGCTACAATGTCAAGGTCACAGATGACTGGTGATTGATACATTCCCCGCTAGGCGTCACTAGTGACAACGATGGACATTACACTGATCAGTGGACATGATGATTGCCAACAGCCAATGACGGCTTACGATCTTCAAGTGAGGTATGATAAATATATATATATATATATATATA
>OZ012695.1:41299763-41326763 GCA_963942565.1 Maea johnstoni | reverse complement strand
CTAGCCCTCCACCCTACTCCACCCTCAGTTTACCCTACCTAGCCCTTGACCATACCTAGCCCTCCACCCTCATTTCAAAAATTCCAAGAGCAGGAAGTCCAAATGGTCCAAAAAAACAGGTAGTCCAAAATACCTCCAAATTGCTTATTTTCAAGAACTGGGAGTCCATAAAGACTCCCTGGTAGGTGCCTGGAGGAAACCCTGATGCCACATAAAACATGATATTTTCCCATACTGCTCTTATACGATCTATTTAATTGGCAGATTAAATTTACGTTCAATTTCAAGCATTTTTTATTCCCATGAGATGGGTCTGGTCAAAATGAACATCATTGACTATTCAGCTTAGATTACAACTTTATATGCATTTTTCAGGTTTATCTTGTGCAGACAACGTGGAGACTCACTTACGACTATGTTGGAGAAATCACTGATAGGGAAAACAATCAGGTATGTTTCACAGGGCTGTTTCCTAAGAAAAGAGACACCATAGCTATCCCACCACCCTACCCCACTCTCACCTTACCGTACCTAGCCCACCCTTACTCCTCTCCCTTATCCTGCCTAGCCCTCCACCCTACCCATCCCTGATCATACCTAGTCCTCCACCCAACCCTTACCATACCTAGCTCTACACCCTACCCCTCCCTCACCTTACCCTACCTAGCTCTCCTCCTTACATAACTCTCCACCCTACTCCACCTTGCCCTACCCCACCATACCTTACCCTACCTATCCCTCCACCCTAACCCACCCTCACCTTACCGTTCATAGCCCTCCACCCTCACCTTACATAGCTCTCCACTCTCACCTTACCCTACCTAGCCCTCCACCCTCACGCTACCAATCCCTCCACCCTACCCTTCCCTTACCAGGCCTAGCCCTACCCCACCCTTTCCCCCTTCCTAGCCCTCCTCCCTCCCCCACCTCACTTTACCCTACCTAGCCCTCTACCCTATCCCACCCTCAGATTACCCTAACTAGCCCTCCACTCTAACCCACCCACACCTTACCATACCTAGCCCTCCACCCTCACCTTACCTTACCTAGCTCTCCACCGTACCCCACCCTCACCTTACCTAGTCCTCCACCCTACCTCACCTTACCCTACCTAGCCCGCTACCCCACCCTCAGCCATCCTCCCTACCCTACCTAGCCCTATACCCTACTCCACCCCTCCCCAAAATTGGGAATCTTCATTTCAAACTCACCACCCACTCTCGGCCTCCCATTCATAGCTTACTAGTATTTTCACGTTTTCAGTGCATTGTAGCCTATCTCCTCCAGAAGTTTGCATCATATGACCATACAACAGTCTTCAGGACATCTGTAGTGTTACTCTACTTCAAAACTTTCAAGAGCAATCGGCCATGATGATTGAGACATGTCGCTTCCATTTTGACAACCAGCACCAATGCCTTGGAATTAACTCGCCTGCAATTTTTCCATTATCAACATTATCTGTTACTCTCATCATGCACTTACTATTGGGTTGTCAAAAACCTCACCTTGCACAATTCTACTTCTCTGGATCTACCAATTTTTATCCAGGGAAAAACGCAACTTTTAAAACTTACTGGTCTTGTAGGGCAAGCAAACCCAAATTTCAACTTGCCCTGAAAATTTTCTACTTGCCCTACACCGAACCTTTCAATGATAATAATTTCTCATAAATCATTCGTAATTATGAATCAGTCCTTGCATAACGCCTACAGTGAATCATTTTATAACCAGTGTTTCGAGTTGAAAGTGTGCATTTTCTAACTGATTACAGAGCTAGGTTTTTGTTTTGAACAATGAAGCCTCATAAAATTCACTTGCCCTGTAGGGCAATTCCAGGTCCACTTTGACTTGCCCTGCAGCATATCTTAGCATTTGTACTTGCCCGGAGCAAGTGGCTGCGTCGAACCCTGTTATCCTGTTTATGTGCATGTACTCTCATTCATTAACTTCACATCACTTCAATGTCTACGGCCATGATTCACAACAACTTAATTGATACATGTACCCTTCATTGATCAACTTCACATCACTCCAATGTCTACAGCCATGACTCACAACAACTTAATTGATACATGTACCCTTCATTCATCAACTTCACATCACTCCAATCTCTATGGCCATGATTCACAACAACTTAATTGATACTTCTCATGTGGAACATTCATATACATACCTTGTCATCCCACTAATCATTTCCTACATTCACTTATACTCCAGGTTCAAAATCGCATTATGGCGGCATTGGCAACCTCATGTTCCATTTGTCACCGAGCATCAACAACAGAATACACCATCCATATTGATCCTCTACGCAACCTAGCATACAATAGGCAAATAGTGAAAAGACAGTTTGGTGACAGAAGAGGCATGGCTGTTGGCTCCCCAACCTGTTCACAGTGCGCTTCCTTTGTTTGCCCAAGCAATGAGCAAAACAAACGTTCTCCATCATGGTCTCATGCATGGCCAGCAACTATTTGGACATGTCTCACAACCCCTCAATACACTGATCCAGAGAAGTTAATGCATTTTATGCCACATACATTGAGACAACTCTGGCTGCCATCAATACAACAATAGTTGTCTTCCATGCGCAATGCCATTAACACACCATCACATTTTCAGGATGTTACAGCACACTTCCGAACTATAAAAGCTGACTTTGACAGTGGGGTACTTCCTAGAGTCATAGACGCCCTAAATGAATTCTGTTATCCAATTGTACGGTGCCCAGTTGGGTGTTTCATGTTTGTCGACGACCTACTAAGAGACCGGCTTACTCTTGCCCCAGCAACCCATTACCTGGTTACCCTATGCCCATCATTCCGTGCTTTAAAAGCAGATGATCACTTTTTGGATGGCTCACGTTCTGATTGGACTCGTCCCTAGGAAGACCTAGCATGGAAAAGTGCTCCAAGCCTACATATTGATGATGAAAAAGGTTTAACCTTTCTCATGTGCTCACCTACTGTGCATTGCTATCCTCATGTCAACAGATTTCATGTCCCCACCAACCCTGTTCTCAACAATTTTGCGCCTCCAGCACCTGATGTGCTAGCTCCAGCAGTTTTCAGCAGCAACATATGCCGACCAGGCTGCACAGGTCAATACAATTTCTCATTCCCAGTGTACAGGCAAACTGGCAATACTTCTGGCCTCTCCACATTCCGTTTGTCATCCCAACTGCAAACCTACACTCCATCAACAGAGATTGCTGCTGCAAAAGGATTGGTGTTACAGCATCGACCGGATATCTTACATGCCACACAGCAAACGAAGCATGTCGCGTCAACAATTCCACAGTTACTTGATTACTATACCTCCTCTCCTCACCATCCCAGTGACAATGATATTGCTTCCCACAAACAGACAGGTTCGTACATAGACATGGAAGATGCTTTCTTTTTGTCAGATGTCTACAATACCTCAAGTACTACAAACACCACTCCACAGGAACCAAATGATGACAATCACCAGCACTGCAAATTGAAACCAAAGGATTGTGTCCTTACTGTACATCCTGCTGGTGGCACTGGTTCAAAACTGTTTCATATACCTAATGCACAATTCATTGGTAGACGAAATAACACCCTTGGACCAATCATATATTCCACCTTGATGACCTTCCTCAATAGCTCTCACTTGTATGAAGTCATGCTACAGGACATGAGAACATCAGAAAACCATTCTAACTTGCAGAAGACATTGGTTTCTGCTGTTCAAAACCTGCGGACTTGCCATGGGACTGGTCCTTTAAATGCTCAACTCACTCGCTCCCTCACTGACCTCCTCGCTACAGTTGAAGGCAATTTTCCTGAAGAACACATTGCACGCTTCATCCAACTTGCTTGCACTCAAGTCGGCTCATTCACCTTCCAAACCCTGCTGGAGTTACAGCAAATATTGACCTATGCTGAAAACAACATAATATTGCTGACTACAGATGCACCTGATTTCGAAACTCTCAATCTACCAACTGACTTTGGACAAGATCATTGGAACCTCATGCTGTCACTTACTGCCAGAGATACTTTCCAGATGAATGCACGTTGGAGCATCAATACTGCATGGCAAACATTCGCAGGACAGCCTGTAGTAATCCGTCTACCGACACACCAACATTTCCTTATGTATGTGCGCTCAGCCTACCGCATTCAGCCTGCTCAGAGACTCATGCTGGAGAGATGTTGTGGTCAAACTCAAGCATACTGTGTCCTTCACAAACAACTGCTTATTCGCCAGGCACAATGCGTTCATATCCCATGCAGTGTACTGACATGTACTTGCTTTCTATTCTGGTGTTGCCCCCATAAATTTGGGGACAGAAATCAATGTTCATTTGGATTGTGCAGGAAGCATTTCAAATTAACAATTCCAGATATGTTGCACATGAAACATTCACAGTAGGTAAATATGGCCCAGCCCTCCCAGCACACTGCGTACCTCCTGCAAGCAAATAACCTCGCCTTCATGATGTCCATAATGACCATGTTGAGGAAGATGATGGTGATGACCATGAAGATATCACTTTCGCTTTGGACTTCCATCCACCTGTGGAAGGTGTTGAAGATCCACAGGACATCTACCCCATTGGAAAGACAAACCACATGCTAAATGTCTGCCCTCTTACAACATCTGTTGATATTACTCCCCTGGTCATGACTGAAAACAGCTCCACCACATCTGGCCACTTCTACCTGAACCACCATCTGCGAGTCATGGCCAGAACATCATTCTCACAGAAGCCACCTGTGGCAAATCTACAACTCCTGCAAAACATATGTAGTAAGACCCCATATTGGAGTGTTCCACTGATTTATCTAGAGGGCATGCTCTTCCACCGCATTTTCTGGGCTACTGAAAGCAATTCGGTTATTGGTGCTATCCCATCAGTCTTCTACACTAATGCAATACAGAGGTGCCACCAGAAGACATTGGCACCACTGAAAGACCACCTCATGACAAGAATCTTGAACAATAGTCTCCTAACATCACATGATATGTCGTACCTTCAATTTGAATTCGACATCATACTGAACAGTGACCTCAATAAACATTCTGCCAAAATTGCTTGCCATCGAGGCTTGGAGGCTGCTGTCAGAGAATGGGAAAGGATCCATGCTGACACGCAGGACGGCCTACTCCAAGTTGATGATATTGACTCACGTCGACAAGTCAATCAACTTGTCGCCACTCTCCTTACCGAGGGAGCATGGACATACTTCATCACCCTAACGTGCAATGACTCTGCCACTCCAGGTGTTGCCCCACTTAGAGTTGCAATACAACAGTATGCTGACAAACACTGCACTGATCGACTACATGATTTAGTGCAAAATTACTCTGTCTTGCTAGCATGGGAACGAACAGTACACTACACATGGCAGTACATCACCACCAGCCACGAGCAAATTCTAGGGCCAGTCAAGTCTTCCTGGATGCGATTTGAGTTTCAAAGAGCTGGGGCTTTGGGCAACCGCCCTCACGTTCATGCAGGCATAACGCTTCAAGATGAACCTCTGAACACGACACTAGCACGCATTCGATGTTCCAACATGTCCATGTGGGCACCAGATACAGCTACAGACTTTGATTCCCTGAAGGCAGAAGGATTCATTGATACGGCTAACACATTGCAGCAACAATCATGCACAAAAGCAGGTGGAAGATGCATGAAAAGGAGATCGAAAGACGACACCTTCATTTGCAGAGTCCCCAAACATCCTGCAAGTTTCTCCTATGAGTTTCAGGACCATGGTATCTTATATCCAGAGGACACCTACACCAAACTGGCATACCTTGACCTAGTCACATTGTGTGCATGTGGACATCATTGGGAAACTGGACAGCAGTTCAAAGCTGGCATATGGCACTATCCAGCTCAAAAGGATGAACACTTTGTTCCCACAATACCATGACTCTTCGTAGCCATGACGTCTAGCACAAATGTCCAGGTCTGTGACAGGAAATTTCAGGTCTCCTATTTGGCCAAATATGCTGCCGGCATAGAGGAAAGACACCCTGTCAACATTACTGCAGCCCCAGACAAGGTATTAGTGCAGGCGCATGATCTCATCAATAGCAAAATATCTGGACAGCGTATTCACCCTTTGACTTCCAGATCTACACATCTTGCAAGAGAACTAGCACTTACTGAGATGATATGGTACTCACTTCACTTCCCATATGTCATCTCCAGCACAAATTATGTCCATGCATCCACAAGACCACCCGAGTATCGCTCTGCATTTGTCAAATACAGACGACACCATCCCCAACCTCAACAAGATGAACAAGATGGCGGCGGAGGACTGCCACAGACAGCTGCCAACAGATTGGCACTACTACTATGGCGACAATTCACAGCATCCCAGGTTACTGCCATCTCCAGTTATGAGTGTGGCCATTACTATCTGGACACAACCTCTACATTTTGGATCAGACCTCCAGAGCTCGTTCTATTTTCAAGTTTGGAAACGCACTTACGCTGGTTCACATGGAAAAAGGACTCGAAAGCTAAGCTTCACCCTATCCTTAACAGTAGTCATCTGATTGATGGTGCTGGAAGTTGCGTCCGCATTCTTGCTGCCCATGTCTCCAATGCTGCCACCTACATCCTTGCACTCACGACCAGTGATGATCGAACTATTGCTGACATTGCTACAGATCTGTATGCTCACATATTTGGTCCAATACAACGTGAACAACACCAAAAAGCTCATCTAAGTGAACACTACTAACGCTTTGTGGACACAACAGATATTCAACGCAATGTGGTAGTCTTCGAACCACCATTACCATCAAATGTATCAGAATTCTTCGCTCACATCATTTTAACGATGGGACACTTCACTACTGAACTAGATGTTTACAGTCAACCCAACATGACTGCTGCCTTCCGGGCTGCACACCTTATTGCCGCTGATGACCCAAATGAAACAGGTGTCAAAGAAATCACCCGTAAATATGTCACAGACCAGCTATTATGGTATCCCTTTGGTTCACAAACATTCAGCAAGCACTTGGATGATGCCCTTCAGACAATACAAACCATACTGCTAGCACCCCAACTTCAGAATCAACTCCCATCAGCAACGGAAGAGGAAGTTGCAGATGCCATTCAGCATGACCTTGTCAACCATGAACGTTTCCTAAGACATGCTGCTGTTGACGCCCTCAGAGGAGAACATATCCCACAATTCCCAGATGTTAAAGAATTAAAAGAAGGTGCAGTTCTGTTCCAACCACAAATTACATCTGTCCACAATCAAAGTGCTGTATCAGTACACGAACAGACCATGGCTCTGAATACTTGCATCAATGCAATAAACCATCAACACAATCAGCAAGCTAGTCATCCAAACTGCTTTGTACTTCTTGGACCCCCTGGAGCAGGAAAAACTCATATTTTGCTAATTGCAATGACCTATGCCCTGTCCAGGAATATAGGAGCACTCTTGGTGGCAATCACTTCCTTGGAGGAATCCACATTCATATGCTCTTCGACATTCCAGTCTTAACTGCCTGTGTTCAGACTGTGCAACATATTGTCTCCAAAGCTCTCATTAGTCTATCAAAGAAACCAGTGAAATTGGCCATGGTTCAGCTGCTTCAGGTGCTCTTCATAGAAGAAATAGGTCTCATTTCAGCTCAACTGTTTGCCACTCAGGACAGCATCCTCAGATATGTACGAGGCTCAAGTCAGCCTATGGGAGGCATTCTCGTCATAGCCACAGGAGACCCCTACCAATTAGCTCCAGTTGACGGGACTCCATCCTGGACTAGCCACCATCTGATGACTTCATTCCAAATCATCTCAATAAAGCACTACGTTAGAGCATGCGAAGATCCAGACTTACAGCTACTCATACACATACTACGCAATGTCACTATCATGGATCCCCAAATTGAGCAGCTTGTGCAAATAATTGCTCATCGATGCCTACCTTCTGCAGTTCAGACATGGGATGATGTCCCAGAGGATACGTTAAAGATATTTGGCACCAAGCCTGCCTGCCAGGAAATCATTGACAGATACATTGCACATAAACAATCTGACCCCAATCTACAGTGCAAAACATTCCTTGCTACTGATGAGGTTGAGACTGCTCAAGGACTATGGGCCCAAGCAAATGCCACTGTTCTATTCCAGTTAGATAAAGCCTGCCTTGAAAATAGGAAATTGGTACTATCTAAAGGACAGATACTTCGTCTCACCTACAACAACACAGTTGCCACTAATGTATTACCTCGATTCTTCCAGGGACAGCTATGTGTTGTCATCGACTTACCGAATGATACAAATCAACTGCGACTCATGTTAGTCCCACCAGGGGAAAGGAACATACCTCAATATCCTAACATTCTCAACAACCATCAGTGGCAGTTGTTCTCCCTTTCACCAGCTCAAGCACCATTAGTAATTGTGGCCCAAGGTCACACTAAAGCCAGACGATTACAGTTCCGAGTCACCTACTACGTGTGCAGCACTGTACACAAATCCCTTGTTGAGACATGTCCCCAAATAGCAACCCAGATATCATGTCAACAACGCAAGTACCGACTTTAGGAAAGAGACCAATTGCTTGTCCTGATCAGCAGAGTAAAAAACTTGGACAAAGTAATCTTCGTCACTCATGACCAGAACGATACATTAATGGGCATAAGGAAGCTTCTTCAAAATACCCCAAAGTGGATAGACCCCATTGAGAACATTCTCTCAGCACTAGACACTACAAACCCAGTACCAGCCATAGACCACAACCAAGACCCCTATCCACCAACCTTTCGGATGCAACAACTACCTGACAGTAGCATTGGATTCGTTTACATGTTGGCAAGCCACTCCCATCGCAACTTCGCGTATGTTGGTGAAACAGCATGTATTAAACGCAGACTCCAAGAACACAACAGTGGTCATGGCTCTAACTTCACCAACAATCCTCAACTGCGACCTTGGATGTGCTTTGTATTAGTATACAGATTCCCAGGAAATGGCGACAATCAGACAAATATCAACGCACGGAAACATTTTGAACACCAGTAGCATGCAATGAATGCACAAGACCACCTTCCTAATACTCGTAGCATCTACACTAACGGCCAGATAGTTTTCTACCACATGCGACAGACGTACCCAAAAACAATCCCTATCTACTAGGACTGTCATTGATGAGAAACGGTACGCCGAATCAATTCCAACATGTGGCTTAGACTCGACATCAGGGGGAACCGGTATTACCCAGAACACAATTTTCACGATATGGGGGTCTTTTTCAACACTTATATGTACTTGTAGCGTTTTAAGTGAGTGTCATTTGAGTCCAGATATGGGGGAGGGGGGGGGGGATTTCACCAAAACTATGTATTTGTAGAGTTTTCCTATCATTTCTATCTATCATTACAGTTATTATGATGATTATTATTGTCATTGTTATTATTATCATTATTATTACCATTACTGATACACATCATGCTTTTTTGCCTACTATATCCTAAAAACAACGCTAAGAATCGGAATCGGCTCAGGTAAAATAAGAAATCGGAATTCGCTCGACATAATTCTCATCAATGACAGTCCTACTATCTACTCATATCGTTACATTTATTTCTGTCTTCTACATCACCAGGTGAGAGGATGCATTCCCTTTTTGGGTAATGCATCCTCTCACCACCAAACATCTCTAGCCCCATGAATCCTTTTATTCACAACTAGAAATTCCTTTTACAGCAACGTCGCGGAATACCTGTCTCTCATTGACACAATGTCAACCTTTTCACATGCATCAGAAGATTGTGCCCTCATACCTCAACCTCATTAACATCTTTCTTTCAAACAATCCCTGCTCCATGGATTTACCACCCTTAGGCAAGAGAGACATTCTTAAACAAATACTTGGTAATGTCACCGACAATATATTTTCCCACGAAGATCCTCCATCACATCTCACTACAGAGATCAACTGAAACCTGCAGCATCTCTACATTCCTAACACCTGATTTACCATTAAATATTTTGCCTCAACACTGTTACTTCCACTAACCACAACCCCACCAAAACCTTATCATAATCCCCCACATCAATGGCTTGCCACTGAAAACACAAAACTAATTTAAGCCATTGAACTTATCACAACCTGACACTCCACCTACAATCATATTACCACAACCCCTCCCCTCATATCTTTATGCAAAGGTAATCAATGTTTTTCATTCTCATTCCAGACTCTACCATGCTTGCGCAATATCTAGAAACGGGAGACCTCCCTACAGCCATGGAAATGTTCAACCATCCCACAGTAACAAATGTTTCACTCTCTGCAGTACTGACAAACACGTCTGAAAATACCAGAATGATGGCGCAAATCCTATCCATAAAGAAACCTAAACCGAAGAAATTCCAGCAGAAGGACAGCTTCAAATTCTCTAAAGTAGAGAAACAGTACGACAGGCTAGTTGTCCTCAGGTAAGAACTCGTTCCTCAACAACCATGACACCTTTCACTAGTGTGTAGAAAAATAGCAAATAGCCACTTATAATCTAGGATTTGGATTAATCTCCAAACAGTATAGAAAAGCAGAAACCCTATATTTTGGAGTGGCGCCCAGCTATTCAACCTCTGAATGATGCAATTGTATTCCCGTGAGAGGAATATATATATATGAAACTGGAATTATTTTCATTAACAGAAAATATATTTTACATAATTCGCTAAAGGCCCTACTCCATTGAAAAAGAGGAAACGCATTTTCTATATTCCCTACCCTTTGAACTGCACGTACCCACTTACTTATAAAGTCATTACAAAGCCATCAAGTCAGCTTAATGGCCCCGCCTACTCAGCTGAATGGGCTAATGACTTTATGGCCCATATATTGTGCTAGCTTTAAAGGGAATGGAATATAACAAACAGGTTAGGGATATTATTGGGTTTCCTGAATATTATATTATGTTAACCCTGCATGTGCGGGTCCATACTCAAGTCAGGAACGTAATGGGCCACTCAGAAACGGGTCCTTACTATCATTTGCATACGGACTGGGTGAAAATCCAGATTATCACCGTACGGATTACTTAAGTTCACCTGTACCTACAAGTAAATAGAATCAACGCTGCCCAAAACAAATCAAAGTCATGATTCACTCATCCAGTGAGAAATACATAGGCTAAATTATGACTAATTTCCTTTGTCTGGATACAATACTACAAACTTCTCACTTCACTGACAAGAAACCACCTCATTTCCTCTACATCACTTTTTCAGAGAGCTCAGAGAAGGAGACCTGTTCTACATCTTAACGGAAAGCCCAAACGATACTCGACAACTCTTCAAAATTCAAAACTTTGCATGGATAGGAGCTACAGTTGGCCTTTTTGAGCCTGAATTCAAGACAATGCTGGATCATGTTCCAATAATCACAATGGAGCAACCTCTCCTACCACTAAAACCAACGGTGCCTGACCATATCAGCAGACCCTACGTTTCAAAATACACAGAAAAGTTGATTCCCAAACCACTATTTGTCACTCAGGCATCGATAAGTGTCACCAAAGATAACATTTTAAAAGGATATGGATCTGATTTCTGCGACAGTCAACATGACGCCACTCCCTAGTATTTCTGCTCTGAGCACACAACCCATCTGACAATTTGCACCAAACGGAAGCTACTCATATCACATGTGCTTTTCTGAATATATCTCGTAAGCGCACAATCTTGTCTACTTTCCAATAACTAGTCTCTTGGTAAAAATCTCTGACATCTTGAATTTACCCGTGTCCCAAAGGTGCATCTAGATATTACAGTGACGAGGCTTTACCCCTACCCCAAAACGGTAAGGCTTGCGTATAGGTACTACTAGGGAGGTGACCACAAAAAGGATCTCTAACGAGGATAAAGCATATACACACGTGAGTTGACCAATCTGATTGCCTGTTTATTGCCTGTATCTGTCTACTTAGAAATGTGTACCACCCACTTTCTTGCAATAAGTTAACTAGTTTATTCCATCTACCTTAGGACTATTGCTCAAAGAGTTAATTACTTGTCGAATTGTCAGTCTCTTCTACTTACCTCTGTATTATATTGAACCTGAAATATACTTACCATACTTTCAAAACCTCTCTCATTATCCTTCCTCATCACCTACTGAACGCCTGTATTTCACAATATTCTCACTGCGCACGACCCAATAGGCAGAATGAATCGCAATAAGAAAAACACAAAGGAACCCTCCGCTAGCCCTTATCTCTTATCTAGGTCAAACAGCATTACAGTATCAGACCTAGCTGACAAAATAATGGCAGATGATGGTGATTTTGAAGGGTCTCAGAGACCCGAATCCGTAACTCCTGGGTCAGTTAGCATAAATCTCCTGAAAGAACTTATGAGTCGTGTAACCGCTAATATCAACGGCCAAATGGAGAGAATGTTGGGAGGAATCAGAGAAGATGTTAGCCAAATTAAGGAACAACTTGAGAAATATAATCAAAACCAGGAAGAGGTTGAAGAAAGAATCAGCAATGTTGAGGATAAGGTAGAGGCTTTTCAGGAAGTGGGAAAAAACCTAGACGCTTTCAAAGAAGAATTCAAACAGGCCATTTCAGAAATTAATATCGAAGCCTGCCCGGCTAGGAAGAACAACATAATCTTCCATGGCATCCCAGGTAAAACCAAAGACCCCAAAGTAGCTATGGATACCTTCAAATCAGTCTGTGCGGACAAACTAAAGATGAGCAGTGAGTGGATTAGGGAAGTCGATATAACCGAAGTCTACAGGTTCCCTCCCAAGGGGGGAACCGACAAAGACGACTGGTGCCTGTTTGTAAGCCTAGCCAAAACAAGACACAGAGAGGACCTATACAGAAACGCTTTCCATCTTAAAGATACCGGGATATCTATGCGTAACGACTTAGCCCCCTGCTTACTAAGAGTTAGGAAAATCCTCTCCAATGAAGCCGATAAGCTTAAAGCAGCACCATACAACTATAGAACAAGACTTAGGGATAGTGCTTTCGATGTATGGCTACTGTAGATGAAACTTACTGACAAAGAATGGACCAAATGGTCAGCGGACAATGAAATCAGTAAATAACTACAAAATGTACCGAAATAGGAACAGAGAGTTTAGCTGTAAATCATGTCTTTCGGAATATGTTGCTACTAACTCCTTTAAAGGAAGCCAGATGGCTCCCTCATTTTAATGTTATTCTAACTTTATTTTTTCTCTATGTTTTTCGTCTTGTTGAATTTCGCGACGGCGCATGTTTTAAAATTGTTCCAATGTTTCTATCTACCTCAGAAAAACAAACTTACTTAACACAACCCCGCCCAAATGGCTAGTAAACTTAATGTAGTTTCCCTAAACTGCAGAGGCCTCTCCTCCAGAGAGAAAAGAGCGGATTTCATTTCTATATTCAAACAGAAGCATTACGATATAATCATGCTCCAGGACACACATTGGGATGAAAACATAAGTACCCAAGCAATAGAAGAATGGGATTATAAAATAATATCTGCCCCCTATGATATCCGCTCTAGAGGCACAGCCATACTTATAAACAATACCTTCAAATTCACTGTGGGAAACCTTAAAAATGACCCGAATGGAAACTACTCCTTCGTTGAAATTTCCCTCCCCACCGGCCTCGAACTCGTAATCGGATCTATATATGCCCCGAACCAGGATAACCCACACTTTATCAGAAATTTTAATGCACTAATAGAGGATTATGAAAACCCCAATATCTTACTAGGGGGAGATTGGAACTCAACTAAGAATTTCAACTTTGATAATCTAAATTATGTAACACAAAACAACCTAAGAATGACCCAAGCTATTAATGATCTAATGAATACTTTCAATTAAGTTGATGCCTGGAGAGTTAACAATCCCCTACGAAAACAATTTACATGGCTACAAGGTCTGAGCAATAAACAATCGCGCCTAGACTACTTTCTTTGCAACGAGGAGCTCCTATCTATAACTAATAACTTAAAAATAAATCCAAAATACAGGTCCGACCACGCCCCAATCTCCTCCTGTGTCACAATAAACCCAGAACAAAGGGGACCCAACACTTGGAAATTCAATAATGCCTTACTCTTAGACGATAACTTCAGGTTAAAAAATGCATTAAAGACATCAAACGAACTTACGTAGTCACCCCTTACAACCCAGAATTCATAGATTCCACATCAAAAGGAATTGATCTAATGATAAAAAAAAACTCTCTTTTGGGAAACTCTCCTTGTAACATTAAGAGGGGAAATCATCAGATATGCGAAAAAGAAAAAGAGGTTAAGAGAAAAGAATAAGAAACAACTAGAAGACAGGATAGTGGCCCTCGACACTAAAGTTACATTAGGAAACTCCTCTAGAGAAGATTTAATCACTCTTTCTCAACTTAACAATGACCTTCAACACATCCGGAAAGAAGAACTTAAGGGTGCCTATGTTCGCTCCCGGGCAGACTGGATTGAGCACGGAGAGAAACCCAGTAAATTGTTCTTAAATTTAGAAAATAAGAATAGGGTTAACAAAAATATCACCGAAATTAAACTAGACGATCAAACCACCGTTACTAATCAGAGCAAAATACTAGTCTGCCTTAGGAACTTTTATAGCGATCTTTACAAATCAGGGGAACAGCTCCCAACCGAGGAAGAATATGAAACCCACCCAAATAGACTAACTTGCCATGAAAAGAACGAACTAGACAGTCCAATAACTAAATTAGAGATAGATGAAGCCCTGACTAAAATGAAAAATAACAAGTCCCCTGGCCTTGATGGCTATAGTGCCAAGTTTTAAAAGAAATTCTGGCCCCAATTGGGCCATTTTTTCCTAGAATGCATAAACGAATGTTTTGAAAACAATTGCCTAACAGAATCGATGACGCAGGGGCTTATTACTTGTCTACCAAAATCGGGCAAAGCCCCAAACCTTTTAAAAAACTGGCGCCCCTTTTCTCTTCTAAACACAACATATAAAATAATATCATCTGTCCTTACCACACGTCTCCAAAAAGTTTTAAATAGAATTATTAGCCCCGAACAGAAAGGGTTTTTAGAGGGCCGGAGCATTTCCGACTGCACTAGATTAATGTATGACGTTATCTTCTCCTGCGAACATAACAATATCGGTGGTTTGATTCTTCTGGTGGATTTCGAGAAGGCTTTCGATAGCCTCTCTTGGGAATTCATAAACAAAACTTTTTTAAATATCAACTTCGGGGAAAATTCCACGAAATGGATAAATCTCTTCCAAAAAAAACTCGAACTCACGGGTAATCTTGAATGGCCACCTTTCCCAACCTTTCCCATTGCACAGGGGTTGCAGCCAAGGTGACCCCATATCACCGTACCTCTTTATCCTCTGGTCCGAATATCTAACTCTTGCTTTTAAAAATACTAACACTATTGAGGGCATAACAATACTCAATAGAGAACACCGAATAAGCCAATATGCGGACGATACGTCCGCATTTTTAAAAGCAACTGAGCAAAACCTAAAGAATAGTCTTAAAATAATGGACTGGTTTTACCGCAAATCAGGACTGAAGATTAATTATAGCAAAACAAAAGTCATCAGAATAGGTCCCATCAGAGAGACAGACCGCATGTTTTGTAAAGAGAACAATTTAGATTGGGTTTCCTCCTTCACAGCTCTAGGGATAGAATATGATACCCTAAAAATTTCCACTATCACTGACCAAAACATCTCACTTAAAATCGACTCAATGAAAAAGCTAATCCAACTTTGGATAGGCAGGAACATTACCCCTGTAGGCCGAATAACTGTATTCAAAAGTCTTATCTTATCTAAAATAATCCACCTTTTTCAGTCCCTACCATCCCCTAGCCAAACGACCCTAAAATCAATAGAAAAAATGGCTCTAGACTTCATATGGCGCAACAAGCGCTACCAAGTGAGTAAAATGACACTTAAAATGAGCTTGGGAACAGGGGGACTGCAGTGGGTGGACTAACTTAATTTTGACAGAAGCCTTAAGATAACCTGGGTAAAGAGATTAGAAAATGGGGGGGGGGGCAAAATGGTCAGAATTCGCCCGTTTCTACAAAAAAGATAGATTGATCTGGTCCGTTGAGAAATACCATCAAGTTTTGATTGATAGTACTCACAACCCATTTTGGAAAAGTGTGGCGAAAGCTTACAAAGAATGGTTCAAAAGTCTACTGCAAACTCCTAATTACCCTACTGAATTTCAACCCATCTAGGGTAACACCCAAATAAACATCCTCTTCAACAAACCACTTTATCAGAACGGACTCATTTTCGTAGGAGACTTACTCGATGCGAATGCCCGCCCACTGTCACTAGCTGCTTTACAAGCAAAATATGATTGTCAAATTATGTTTACTGTTTACTTCGCCTTAATAAATGCCATCCCTAGAGATTGGAAAGACGAACTACGGGTCAAACCTCGCAAATACAATATAAATCCACCACCTCCAATGCAAAAACCTTTCCAATGTAAAAAGGGTACCTGTGCAATTAGGAAAGTATGGGCGGACAAGGCAGATCATTACACTCCAATCGGCCAATTTAAATGGGCAGTTGAACTCGTCCCCCAACGTATAGATTCGAATTTCTGCTATACTATAGCCTACAAATATAAACTGAATGCACGTACCCAATTTTTCCACTACCAGGTTCTGCATAGGACAGTGATGACAAACAAAAAATTTTACCAGTTTAATCTAAGACCAAACGATCAATGCGACGTCTGTAAAGTTACTGACACAATTTCCCATTTGCTGTATCATTGTCACAATGCCATCGAACTTTGGCACCAATTATTTACTTGGCTAGGCCGAAATCTCAACTCCACTTTCTATACAGACTTACCTTCTACCTTACTGGGTAACCCAGAAAACGAAACTAGCGTAAACGTCCTATTTCTGATGACAAAAGAAGAAATCTTCAAATCTAGATGTAAAAATTCTATTCTAAATTTTAGACGCCTACTCCAAATTTTCAAAGACCAAATGCAAGCAGAGATTTATTTAGGCACTGTTAAGAACAATCTCGCAAAGGTGCTAGGCAAGTGGTCTTACATCCACAATGCCCTAAATTCTCTTTAATAATAATCATTGTTATATATGTTACTACCAAACTGACTGTGTTCTATAAAATGCTAGTATTTCTCGAAAATTGCTTACATGTTTGAAACCATGTGGAACATTGTGATCTCATACTTATGCAACTGCTGTTTACATGTACGAATTACTGTTGATCACTTTGATCTCATATTACTATGATATAAAACTTACAAAAATATACTTTTTATTAACAACGGTTTATTTACAATGAGGCGTCCTGCACACTAATCCTGCAGATGTCGCCACTATCGAAACGGTCCTCAGCTACGGCTTCCGGGTCAAGGGCCAACGCTTGAGTGCATCCAGATGTGTGTGTCCGTGTCATACCTAGGGGCCAAATTTGCAGGATGCTCATTTCCATCTAAGTTGTTGTTACCCATTTTCGTATTTTATTTAACATGAATACTTGCAGTGGCTAGAAGAAATCCTATAATTTTCGTAAAAAGTGTAATAAGAAAATATTTAATGGAGAAATAACGAATCTCCTTAAAACATTATGTAAAGCCGACTACTTTATTCTCAAGTTTTTGTCAAAAGCAAGCGAGATCAAGATGGCAATTTTAAGAGAAACTTTTACGCATGAATGTGTTAAATCAAACCATCATAGCAATAAGTTACATTATCGCATACAATCAGTATGACCTAAGTTGCAGAATGGGACGAAATAGCGAGAACTTCGGCAAGGCCAATACCAAAACACATCCCACGCATCAAAGAAGCATGGCCGTCTGTGTCCTTTTACTTCTGTATGAGTACATTAGAACCCGTCAACGTGAATACCTGAATAGGCCGACCACCTGCGTCAGTTTTAACTCTTATGGGCCGTGACGTAGCTATACTTTCTGCTGAATAAGTACATAAGAGACGCTCCACAAGTATTATAACACAAATGGATGTTGAGAACACGTATATCCACCTGCTACATCATGCAAACCCCCTCCCCCTCTCTCTCTCACTCTCTAAATAATAAAACCTCAAGTGCATGTGCAACCAGTCAATGAAACTCCATGAAAAAAACAGGGCGTCAAAGATTGTAGGCGAGGCTAACATAAAACATCTAACGGTTTCAGCACAATGTAGTTCATGAGTAAATGAGAAATAGATTAGCAATACATAACGTAAGGATATACTTAAAGCAGAAAATATAGCAGATGCCAGAATTTTGGTCCGGGGGGATGGGGGGGGGGGGGGGGGGCACTCAGGTACAGAGGGGGGCCGCACCTTCGTTACGTGTTTCGCGGAGGAAGGGGTCTTTTTTCAAGACCTCCGCATGTCCGCGATTTTGTAAAAGAAGGGTACTTTTTGTACCCAGGTGCGAAGTATGGGGGTCAAATCCCCTTACAATCCACGAAACATACGCGGCTCTGACGCCGAGTGACTCCCGAAGTGACTGGGCTTCCGAGTCTGCTGGCGCCACTTGCTGCTAAACACGCAGAGGATTATAAAATCGTAAGTTGAAATACGTGTTCCCGTTCATCCAATGTCAGTGTTTTGATAAAAGAAGGGGTATTTATTTTAGTGGAAAAAGTCAGCGTTTTTATTAAAATAAGGGTGCTTTTTTGGCCAGAAATCAGTGCTTTAGGGGTATTATTTAATTTTGATAACGAAGGTATGCGCCCCCCTATATACCCAAGTGCCCCCCTGCCCCTCCCCACGGGGAATTTTGGTCAGAACTAGATAAGACATATTCCAAAGTTCAATTCTGTTTTGGTTAAGTAATTTGTCATCGATCCTAGTTATTTATTACGTTTATTCGGTGTCTTATTTCGGAGTTTGCCATCATCAGTTAATGTCTCTTGGTCCATTAAACAAAGCAAAGTGCAACCAACTAGTTAAAGATCACCCCTGGCCAATTACAAATATACATATAAAACACATTGCCACAGTATTGAAAATGTACTTAATAGAGCGAAACCATATACTTACCCCCGCCCCCCCCCCCCCCCCAATAATCTAATTTCCTGCAGCATAAAGTTATCCCTTTCACCATTGTGATATGAGAAACGTTATAGTCTGTCTGACTTCATTTGGCTAACAGCTTTTTCCTCTTTTTTTCCCACAAAGAGTTCGTTTTTGCCTTGCAAACATGGCAAACCTCTTAGGAGCACTACCGGGCAAATTTTACATTGAGACCTAATGAGCAAAATCAACATTTTGCAGAGTTGAGACAGAAAGTATGTTTATACATACACGCGGTTGTGCTACTAAGAGGTTTGCCACGTTTTGAAGGCAAAAACGAACTTCTTGTGGGAAAAAAGAGGAAAAAGCGGTTAGCCCAACCAAGTCAGACAGACTATAACAACAATTTCTGCAATTCCTCCAGTACAACAGGGATGTAAAGTGGGCGTGGCAGAACACCTGTAAGGTATTCACGTTATCACATATTAAAGTTAACTCATAGTTAAGTCTTGCATTCTGTGGTGGCCTGTCAAATAAAAACACGTGATGTAAACCATATCACCATTTCTTTCCATTCAATAAAAATCATTTATCAACCATGACCTGGCAAATTGTGTTGTGATGACTGTATCAGATTATGTCACATATGAATTAGTGCGACCAAAGGCTGATGTCTCATAAGAATTTGGTGCGACCGATACGATAGTGGGTAGTTCACTACAGTAGTACTGAGTAGTGAGTACACATATAACAGCGCGAAATACACAAGTCGTAGCAAGCTTTTGATATAAGTCAGTGTTCTTGTCAGCATTGGAATCGAAATATTCGGAAAACGGAGACTGGGACTGGGACCACTATGGATATAAGTTTCTAACTTTTAGTGTATATATCCTGTCGGGTTAGAATTATATTGCATAGCAGTTAATGACTCTCCATCTAGTCACCGTTATATATGATTTTTTGTGTGCCAAATGCTATGTAATATACATCTTACTAGACCGAATAAAAAAATCAAATCAAATCAAATCATATATATATATATATATATATATATATATATATATATATATATATATATATATATATATATATATATATATATATATATATATATATATATATATATAACCAGAGAAATACATCCCCTTGAACCGCAACGCCATAGGCACAGCATGCTAGCACCTAGGGTATGTGCGCCTCGGGTTACGCAGTGTAGCCTTGGTCACGTGATCTGATCTGTGCAATTAGCAGGCAGCATCCTTTCTAGGTCAGATAGTTGCCAAGGAGATGGGTGGCAGCGACATTTGATGATGCATGGACAGTGCCCGATCCCTGTCTACTCATCTCAGATATAACATAGTCCTTTAGGGCACAGGCATTTTTATCCGTATAATGATCCGGTTTTTGGTAAAACTTGTTGCTAGGAAAATCAAATGATCATGGGAACATAGGCAACCCTCTTTTGAAGCCTGATACGAACTTTTAGGTTTATCCGAGTACTACAAAGCAAGAAAATAAGTCTTGAAATTATAGTGCCATGACTTGACTAAGCTGCAGCGATGCGTGTTCGCATCCGGGTATATAGGTCAAAGAGGACCTCATCGACAGTGGCTCCGCCTGGAGACATAACAAACTGCAGGACAGCTCATTGTTATATTGACATACTGGCCACATTATTTAAATGAAAAGTGCTGTATATATAGAAATGATCTGATTTGTTTATAATTTAACAACGCTATTTTTGTCACACTTTGTATTCGGTTTATTGTACGTTGCCCTCGGCGCATATACCAAATGCCTTATATTTATGTATCTGTTTTACTGTTTATGGAACAATAAAATTATAAAAAAAAAACATGACGCAAATACTCCATGCTCCAACACGGTCACACAGGACATTGCCAAGAGAGTAATTCAGTGTTGTATATCATCCAAAGAGGCTAACATCACCATTTCCCCTTTCACATCAGCTCCATTCTCCAAGTTGTTCCTAACAGAACATGCCATGAAGGTAATAGTCCGTGGGCCAGGAGGGGTTTCAGTGCACCCCCCCCAGGATCCTACCAGACCAGCGCTATTTTATGTAGTTTGAGGTGCTCTTTAAGATTAAGCATGTTAACATTGAATCTTTTGGGATCAACACCCCGTTTTGGGGCATTTTCACTCAAAAATGAGTAAAAACGTGTGATTTTTGGGATTCCGTCATAAAATATTCATGTTAGACAGCAGAGGCACCAAACTTTACACAAATATACTTCATACATTGCTTGTGGATGCTACATCAAATACAGTACCGATAGTGACCCCTAGTGGCCATAAATTGAACTGAAATCTTTAAAAATAGCGAAAATTGCATTTTTTTCTCATTTTTCTGACACTTAAGGCACCCCAGTACACCCAGCATACCCTGCAACCCCATTTTCTTTTATCAGAAAACTGCCTTAGTATGTTTAGAACAGGATAGAACCTGTTAACAGTTAAATTTTAGACTGGTTCCCGTTTTGGGGCAATTTCACTCAAAAATTACTCAAAACGTGTGATTTTAGGGATTCCTTCATAAAATCTTTATGTTAGACAGCAGATGCACCAAACCTTACATAAATATACTTCATACATTGCTTGTCAATGTTAAATCAGATACAGCACTGATAGTGATCCCTAGTGGCCATTAATTGAGCTGAAATCTTTCAAAACGGCAAAAATCGCAGTTTTTCTCATTTTTCTGACACTTAAGGCACCCTTGTACACCCAGCATACCCTGCAACCCCATTACTTTTCATCAGAAAACTGCCTTAGTATGTATAGAGGATAATGGAACTTGTTAACAGTTAAATTTCAGAAAGCTTCAGGTTTTGGGGCATTTTCACTCAAAAATGACTCAAAACGTGCGATTTTAGGGATTCCTTCATAAGATCTTTATGTTAGACAGCAGATGCACCAAACTTTACACAAATATACTTCATACATTACTTGTCAATGTTACATCAGATCCAGTACTGATAATGACCCCTAGTTTCCAGAATTTGAGCTGAAATCTTTAAAAATGGCAAAAATCACAGTTTTTCTCATTTTCCTTACACTTAAGGCACCCCTGTACACCCAGCATACCCTGCAACCCCAGGTTGCCTTTGTATGTTTTGAATATAAGAGAACCTGTTAACAGTTTTATTCAGGAAAACTTTCCATACTACCTGGCTAAAAAGACCAAAACATGCGAAAACAGTCAGATTAGGCACTCACAGAGTGGTTTGATGCAATTTGATACTATTCACATATGAGATTGAAACTTCACACAAATATGCTACTGGCAATAACAGCAATGTTTAAACTAAAACCGCGATGGTGGTCATTTGAGGAACTTACACATTAAAAAAAGCAACAAAACTGGTTACATTTATGGTGTTGTTCATGAGAATTGGGCATATACTATCTATATTGTCACGACTGAAATCTGTTTGGTATCTTTAGTGTCTGCATTTTATTCAGATGGCAGCACCTCAACTGCTGTCTCAGGTTTAGTGTGAATGTATATATCCAGAGGAAGCCACTCACTTCGTTTTGGAGAATTATACTCAGAATAATATAATATTCAGGACTTTAACATCCTGAGACAGCGGGAAGAAACGGGCAAGCGCAAGCCTCTGTAACCACCCCCCTATCATCCACCTCGGTAACCGCTTTTGTAACTGGGTACCTAGCCTAGGGAGCCGGTGCTACCATGCTCCGCAAAACCGAGGTAGCAAAAATCAAGAATTACGACTCCTTAACGTGAGGGAATTCTGGCTCTGGAGCCAAGAACTTGTGAATATTGTGAATCCAATGCCTGGATGATCGGGAAAAATTCCAGGGGCAGCAAGAACCTGAAATCCAGAGCCTCACAGGACTCCCTCAATGATCTTATGAGATCTGTAGGGGGGGGGGCGAGCAAAGGGTCACCACTCTGATCCTGCGGTTGGCCCAAGCCAGTGTAGATCAACTTTGGCGCAGGACACATTGCAGAGGAAGTCCCATGGTTCACCGGGGTTAGTGCGGCCCCAGTATTGGCCACTGCATGGACAGGCATTTCGCTTCCAAGGAGCTTGTAGTCCAGGGCTGACCTGGCCTAGAGAGGGTGGATTCCAAGAGCGTCAAGCCTCTCCACATCCTCCATCTCCCCCTCAGACTTGACTGAGAACCAGTCCTGGGACAATGCTGGGAAGATTGACCCAACCGAGATCTTGATAGAGACATGGACTAAGATTAGGACCTAGCTCTCTTACCAGGAGGGGAGTGTGGGGGGGAGGGGATGGTGGAAGGAAAGGGGGAAATGCCGCCTCTTGCTTGCCCTTCTCGTGGACGTTAATTCCTCCTCTGCCAATTTCTTTTAGTTCTCTGATAGGGTCATCAGGAGATAGCTAGTAGATTTTAAGCCAACTTTGTTGGGGCCTCTTTAGTTTTGGGAGGTTGACGTGGGGGAGACCACTTCCCCCAGGGTTGCGATCAATGACTACATGTCAAAGGTTCGTCCTGAGGCCACCTAAGGAGCAGGCTGTGTGGCAGGTGGATCCCTATGCTGCGGGGCCACCCTATATCTCTTTCTATGTTTGGGTGTGGAGTTCTAAACGCTTCCTCATAGGGGGGGGGGGGGGGGGAAGGTAATCTCGCCCTCCTGCTCGGATGGCTCCCAAGGGGGTTGGCGAGCTCTGACAGCCTCTCCATGTTTTCCTGCACGGGATGTCCTCGTCCATGTCTTCCATCAGGTCAAACCCCCCCTCAAAAAAAGATAATTGAGTATCTACTCTGAAAGGGTCCACAGACAGGAGAGAAGTGGTGGGGCCAGTCCCTAATGTGGTGGGCTGTCCCAAAGGCTTGTTGAAGGATTTTAGGGGTGCTTTTGTAGGCGCCCTTGCCCTGGGTGTAGAAGTGCCCACAGGCCTGGGGTCAACCACAGTGACTGCATTTGGATCAAGGGTGGGCTCGCTAATGACCTCAGTCGTTGTAGAGACTGCACCAGGTGTAATGCCTGCACTTTTCAGCCATCATCATCGCACAGCTCCTTGTAGTGGGCCTGATACCCGCTACAGATACCAAGGGTGTACTGCAAATTGCAGCCACCTCATCTAACCTGCTAGGAGCAGTCCAGGTAGCTTACTACTCTTTTTTATTAGTAGCCTTGACTGCTAATTTCGCTGTTAGCGCAGAGCTGGATGTGGTCTATTAGTTCTTATTTATGTAACTTACTGACATCCACTTTTTCAAAACATTTGTATAGATATCCCTGAATGTCAAAGTAACCTAAGTCTTTGAGCCGATATTCTGAGCCAATATTCAGTGCAAAAAAAGGTGAAGTTATGAAGCATGCTGAATGAACACAATACACAGTGCTAAGACTCTTTATTGCAGCTATTTTTAAATGTGTAGGTTCCTAAAAAGACCACATGGGGGCCAATGGCAATTTCATCAAGTTTCTAGTTTCAGCATTGATGTTATTGCCATTAGCATATTTGTGTGAAGTTTCACTCTCATATTTGAATGGTATTAAATTGCAACAAGCTATGAGATTTTCCCTATCTGGCCATTTTTGCATGTTTTTGTCTTGTGAGTCAGGTAGCATGGGAAGCTTTTATAAAATAAAACTGTTAACAGGTTATATTATCCTCTATACATACTAAGGCAGTTTGCAGATGAGAAATGATGGGGTTGCAGGGTTTCTGGGTGTACAGGGCTGCCTTAGGTGTCAGGAAAATGAGAAAAACTGTGATTTTCGCCATTTTTAAAGATTTCAGCTCAATTAATGGCCACTAGGGATCACTATCAGTGCTGTATCTGATTTAACATTGACAAGCAATGTATGAAGTATATTTATGTAAGGTTTGGTGCATCTGCTGTCTAATATAAAGATTTTATGAAGGAATCCCAAAAATCACACGTTTTGAGTAATTTTTGAGTGAAATTGCCCCAAAACGGGAACCGTTCTAAATTCTAACTGTTAACAGGTTCTATCCTGTTCTAAACATACTAAGGCAGTTTTCTGATAAAAGAAAATGGGGTTGCAGGGTATGCTGGGTGTACAGGGGTGCCTTAAGTGTCAGAAAAATGAGAAAAAAATGCAATTTTCGCGATTTTTAAAGATTTCAGTTCCATTTATGGCCACTAGGGGTCACTATCGGTACTGTATTTGATGTAGCATCCACAGGCAATGTATGAAGTATATTTGTGTAAAGTTTGGTGCCTCTGCTGTCTAACATGAATTTTCTATGACGGAATCCCAAAAATCACACGTTTTTACTCATTTTTGAGTGAAAATGCCCCAAAACGGGGTGTTGATCCCAAAAGATTCAATGTTAACATGCTTAACCTTAAAGAGCACCTCAAACTACATAAAATAGCGCTGGTCTGGTAGGATCCTGGGGGGGGGGCACTGAAACCCCTCCTGGCCCACGGACTAACGTGGGTCATTTATGTTTCTTTCTTGTTTATTGACATGTTATCAATGGGTGTTTGTACAACCAGAAACTGGCACTGGCACCGGTTGATTGGTGCAGGTATTAAATGTCTGTACTGTAGGTTTAGCGGCTTTTGTTGGCTTTACGGTTGGGGGTTTAAGGTTGGTCGGGTGGTGGGTGGCTGAAATGCTATTCGGTTAGCTGATCGAGTTATTCATTTATTGATTTAATTGGTCGATGCGTTAGTTGGTGTGCTAGCTAGGTGGCTGGTTTATTTTGTTTCAATTCCTTTAAATGTGTTTTGCATCATATCATGTCAGACAACATTTGCTTTCTGTTTGTAACTTTAGCAATGGTTTTACTTGCAACTTATTCAAAGCGAAATCCTAGTATCCAAACCATTCTGTTTGTAAGTTTAGCAATGATTTTACTTGCAAACTATTCAAAGGGAAATCCTAGCATCCGAACCATTAAGCGATAGTGGGCTGATCGAGATTAAGACCTAGAAGAATGTTTACTATGCATGCGACGAGACGGCTTGAAACATAGGTTTGCACCACTGCACCCCAGGCGGAGTTGTAACCACAGATGCAAGCAATTGATCTTTCGGACAGTATTAATGGTATTTTGCATACGAGAGGACAATCGGTGGACAAATCGTTCGGTCAACTTGGTCTCTTCCAAGCCAAGTGACCTATATCAGGATGCCCATATGCCTGTATATATATATATATATATATATATATATATATATATATATATATATATATATATATATATATATATATATATATATATATATATATGTATACATACATACATACATATATGAATATATATATATATATATATATACATATATATATATATATATATATATATATATATATATATATATATATATATATATATATATAATATATATATATATATATATATATATATATATATATATATATATATATATATATATATATATATATATATATATATATATATATACTTGAGTCGCTGTCCTTACAACAGTACAAAGGTCGAATTTAGAATATTGTCCAATCAGATCCCTCCATTTTTGTTTTTATCAACGTCAAACGGTCAAATTTGAACTTCATCAGTATAAAGCGGAAGTGACTTGAAAATCGTAACTCGGGATAATTATTTTAATCTGACATGTAATGCGTGCTTAGCTTTATCTTTTTGTGAACAAATACAATTACAGTTAAAAATATGACGAGCTTGTGTGATCTTCTTGGGACTGTCTTGATGGCCGTGTGGTCTAAGGCGTTGCCCCTGATTGCTAGCTGTCTCTCACCAATACCCGGGTTCGAATCCTGTCAGGGCATGTGCGAAAGTCACCAGTGACTTGGGGTTAGGCGGTAGTTTTCGCCGGGTACTTCGGTTTCCTTTAACACTTACAACAGTGGCTAGTCACCATTTAGTTCATACATGACAGTAAAGGTGACCATTACCTAAATTCCAAATCTCCAATTGCGACCCAATACGCCCCCACCCCCGCCCTTGAAATATTGTAAGGATCGCCCACCCCACACC
>OZ012695.1:41292440-41299563 GCA_963942565.1 Maea johnstoni | reverse complement strand
ATATGGATGTAATAATAGGACTGACAGGAATTTAAAAGACAAAAGAACATTTTATACAATCCCTAATTCAAAATAACATCCAGAAAAAAGGAATTTAGCAGCACAATGGCTCCACAACATTGGTACTGGATGGTGTGTAAGAAACTTCAAATTTGCTTCATATAAAAGATAAAAGAGTATGTGAAGACCACTTTGAGGCATCCTGCTGAAAAGTTGAAAAGAGATGCAGTGCCAACCATTTTTGCATTCAAGCAGCCGTGACAAAAGAGCAGAAAAACGCACACAGAAACAGGTTGTATGTGTTTGAACAGTAAAGAGTCATTTCAATATATATGATTAAACCTACACAATAATTTAAGCTGCAGACAAAAAATGTATGGTCAAAATGCATTTATTTGTTTGTAATCAAACACTACTATCTTCCATCAATTGCAATTGAAATAACTTCTTTAAGTAATTACAGAGACTATCACTATCAGCTATGACCTGAGTGACCTGTCATTGTTTTTGAGCATTTGATTAACTAAATCGTTATGTTTTTCTTCAGTTAAAACTCATATTGACTCTTACACCTGATAGTGGGATTGGATTCATTATAAGGGGTGTAGACAAAGTCCTAGAGTATATGACAGCCAAATCAAATCATTTTCAAAAGGGTCTGGTATTAAGCTCTCCCCATAACAGTTATCCTTAACAAGGTTTATTAACAACAGACTAGTAAATTTCAGTCATATGTTCAGACCACCCTTCTAAGAATTTGAAGACTCTTAATCATCATCTTGATGACAGGAAGTAAAGTACATAGTACTCCGGCCCTGTCTCGGCTCAATCCCCAAGAGGCCGGCTTACAGGTGTTACCATTTTCTCTGAGTGATCAGCACATGTGTATTTCATAGCAATTCGGACATAGTGGTTACTGTCCACCAACTGAAATCAATGTAAGAGCCCTGGAAATGACTTTTTCCTTATCAGCTGATAATCCAAACATGAATTTGCCTTGTCAAATCTATGTAGTCAAAGCCATTTGTTTTGTTAGAGACAGAGCCATAGTTTCATTGTGTTGTCATATCTTGATAAATTTACCCTAAAATCAAGCATTATGGGTACATGTTGTAGCAGTTACATCAGTATTTTTCCAACCTTGACTGACTTTTGCACTTTCCAATCAGAATTATAGATTTATACAGTCAGAACCAAGAAATAACCCCATTTCAGTATTTTTTCAATAAAATAACCTAACATCATGCACCATTGAAACATTTCCCTTTAACAGTTGAAACCAATTACAAACATATTACAAAATTCAGCCATAAGACATTACAGGATATGGCCACACTGCCTACCGTCCTGGAAACTCCACTTGTGTAGTCTCAAGGACAATGGCACACTGTGATACAGCCGTGCTTCCTGTCTAGTCGACCCCCTCGGGAACGCTGCCTCTGGCAGGCCCGGACATTCTGGTTGTTATGTGTATTGGCGGGGGTGTCAACACAAGGAGTGACAGCTTTACAGATTTCCACTCGTTGAAGAAGATTGAGTATAAAAGCAGCTTTCTTGGAAATGGCTGCACAAAAGTGGGATATTTATTTAAGGAATTATATGATACAATAGTTAGCAACTTGATGTAGGAGTTCTAGGGCCCTTTAGTAGTCAGAAAGTGGCATTTATTGACTTCCTTTAGTTCAGTGTGCACATCTCCTGTCATGGATTCCATAAGCTTTCTAATCAGCCACTTTAACTGGATGTTACCAGAGATGCCCATTGGTCAAGCCCTGGTTAAGCCCAAGGCTATTTATACTTATCACTATGGAGATCAGGGCTGTCTCACTTCTACTTTCAGATAAGGAACCACTGCAGTCACTTCCTGTCACTGCTATCTCTCGACCAATCAGAGTTGGTGCTTAAAATGTGTAGACCTGCCAGATAATGTCAGCCTCCATGCCCACACACAGGCCTGTTTTTTCCACACTTTTATAAGCCATAACTGAGGAGTGCTGAGAAGGACAGACTTGTGGATGGTCTTATTGGAAAGGTGACACGTATAGGCACATTTTGAACCTAAATCATCATGATGGTGCATTTGCCCTTCAAGTGTCCAGAATGAATGTGACTACCAGGCACATGCAGAGCATGGCTTATGAAGGGGTGTTTTCCTCAGTTCCGGCTAGTGACGTGGGTGGCGCCATTATAGTATACTTATGAAGGCATCTATGGGAGTCACGTGCAAGGCTGCTACGCAAATCATACTTAAAAGTTATCCGCTGTGAATAGATGGCACTGCGGTATTGTAGATGGCTAGTTGGTTAAAATTCAGTAAACCTCTACGTGTGGAATTGTGTGAACTAATTGGCCAACAGTAGGCCCCAAAACCCAACGTAGTAGGGGGGAGAAGAGTTTTTGGTATAGTGTGGTAGATGTAAACAATAGATTAGTGGGGATAGTTTGGGCCGTAACAGGGAAAAATGAAAAAGATTAATTTTATGTGTTGAGCTGGTGTCGAAGGAGAGAGGTGTGAGCAAGAAGCTAGGGAGGGGAAGAAAAAGGCAATGGATGGGGCAAATAAGAAAGGAGGGGTGAGAGAACAGGACATATGAGAATGGAGAAGAGATGGAGAGAAAAATGGGAGAGTGAGAAAAAATTAAGAGTACAAAGGTTGGAAGAGAGAGTAAAAAAGGGGGCAAAAGAGGTGAAAGACAGGAAGCAGATACAGCTGAATAATTTCCAGGGAAAAAGGGGACAGTAGATCGAAGAAGAGAAGGGGGAGAATGATAAGGAGAAAAGTGGAGGAGGAGAGAAAGAAAGAGAAGCAACGGAGGAGGATGAAGAAGGGGAAAAAGAGGGAGAGAGGCAGACGATATGTGATAAAAGTGACAGGGAAACAGGGGAAAGAAAGAGGAGAGGATGATAGAAGGAAAGAGGATGGAAAAGAGGATGATAAGAGGGAAAAGGGGAGTGAAAACAAGGGGTGTGGGCGAGGGAGAAACTGGAAGGAGAGAGGGTAGGGGAAAAATGATGAAGAAGAGAGAAGGGGAGAGGTGAAAGGGGTGTGCTTGTGTACATATATGTTTTTTTACCTTTATCTAACACAGTTAATGTTGGTTCAGACTAAGCGGCTAAGGGGAAGGTGAAATGAGGGGCGCTGGAACAGGTAGGCACGGAGGATACAGGTGGGGAGACGAGGCAGTGGTACAATGCTGTTTTAATTGTATGTTTATTGAAATAATGAATTAACACAGTTTGTATGTGGGGTTTGATGTGTATTGAGGGGTTTCTTTTTGTGGGGTTTGAATATATGTGTAGGACAGGAAAACAAGGAAGAGACAGGCCAGAGACTCGATAGGTTATAAAACAGTACAGGACAGGAGGACATGGGAGGGTACGGACCTGATGCAGGATGCATGACACAAGTACGGGGGGAGAGGGAACAGAAAGTGAGACAAGGCCCGGGGTGACGAGTGGCCTGGGTGGTAGGGGTGATCTCCGTAGGTCCTCCCTCAGGAGTTGACCCCGCGGGAAAAATGCGGTTGCGGATCTCAAACAAACAATATATATATATATATATATATATATATATATATATATATATATATATATATATATATATATATATATATATATATATATATATATATATATATATACATATATATATATATATATGTATGTATCATAACACACTTTATCTAGATACAATTGTCATCGCTACTACCCCTCGCCTTGTTGCTATGGGACACACACACACTAGTAATTCGGAAAGCGAATGTTAACACAATGCACGCTCTTGCTAAGATATTCCAAATGTTAGAATAGCAAAAAAGCTGCATTATGTTTGCTTTTGCAAATCTCCGTATATAACAGACGTAGGCTATCGATTTCTCCGACACGCATTTGTCGTGAATACTGCGACGCTAGTCATTTAACTGTCACTGCTAGATATGTATATCGTGCATGGCCTGGCCGTATATACCTCCATATTGCACCTCAAATAAAAAGGCACTCACTTAACCCCTATGCTATTGGTGGCTAATTTAACATGACAAACGTTACTTCCTACGCAAAGGAAACGCTATGTCATAATTTAGAATATTTGAGACATCCGTTGAAGTCGAAATCAGTACTAATTGCAGATATGGAAAAGCATGGAAACCCGCAAGTATACGTGGTAAAAGTCTCTTAAAAGGTTCATCGTGATGGCAAAACAGTGTTTCAGGTTTTGGGAAAAAGAACTACACTATAGAATTATGCAATAAGCATGAAAATGGGATAGAGTTAATAGAGGTAGGTGGTAGAGGGGCATATTTACAAGCACAAATCAGTTGTTTGTAACATATTGTGGCAGCCAACTTAGCCACCACAACATAAGGGTTAACGAACATATTTCTAAAGAACCAATCCACACTGACATTTTCCCCATATTAAAAACTCTCTAATGAGTACCCATGCACCGGGTTCACCATAAACTAGAACACGGACAAAATCTCCTGGCGCAGAGCGAGTAAATGCAAAATGAATGGTAATACTAGAAGGCCGTGCCAGATGAATATTCACGAGTACGCGCTACCAATGAAACGATAGGACCAACAGCGCATGCGCGTCATGAATATTCATAGAGACCAAACAACCAAACTAAACGGAACTGCGAGCAAGAAGTAAATACCAAACAACCACAGTTTCGCAGACAAAGACAAATATATTCAGTTTACATTGGTATCCAACTAAGAGTCTATCCATCGAAACGCAAACACAGCCTTCCAACCCGAACAGGCCAGTAAGACAGAAATTTTCACTCCCAAAATGTTTATTTCAAAACTGCTCAATCACCGTGACGCGCTACCGTGACATGATTATTCGGAGGCCAATAGCGCATGCGCGTACTAAACAAAACTGCGAGCGAGAAGTAAATACCATACAACCACTGCTACGAATGCAAAATCAAGTGTATTCAGTTTGTAAATTGTATCCAGCGAAATGTCTTCTGACCACTGAAACGCATACACAGCTTTCCACCCAGTAAAGGCCAGTAAGCCTGAAATTTTCACTCCCTACAGAGATATTCCCATCTCAAACACGCGCTGCCGCAACATGCATATTCATAGGCCAAGAGCCCATGCGCGCGATGAATACTTGATCCTTAGAGTCGAACATGAATATTCATGTCACACAACTGAACCACGTCCCAAAATACGCACAAAAGCATTAAAAACATATAACAAAACATTCAATTGAAAATTTAATAAAAACTTGTCATGTACGAAACAGAAACAAAACACAAAATGCAACAATAGATCAAACCACCCGCACAACCAACAAGATGTATGCTGTTATTCTTCCCCCAAAAAGGCGGCGGCGTGGACGATTTGATTGGGATAGACCCAAGTACTTGAGTACTTTGGTCCTCTCGAAAATCTTACCCGCCTGATGCTGCGACACAACGTTTGCTTCTTGAATTGCCTCCATTCTTGCATATGCCTTTGCCCCCTGAACTGCACTTCCGGGAAAACGACACGACCTGACCGCCTGAGCTTGTCGTGCTTTCCTCTATACACCAACTCTGCAGATAGGAGTGTAGAGATACACAACACGTATGGGTCTAAAGGAGTTAGTTCTAGGTATGATTTCTATATGCAGATTCGTAATTTAATCTTCTTCTTTTACATAAAAAACAACATCATCGTCAACCGTGTCAGAGGAATTATCATAATTCTTAAGATCTATTATCATTAGTCAGAGATATATAGGTTAGGGAGATAGGAAACAGCTAATAATAGCTCCTTCACCAGTCAGACACTATTGTTATGCAAATGAGCTCTTATCTGTACCCCACTCATTCCCAGGGACTCAACCTGGCTCAACTGAGCATGGGCACTGCTCTACTTATCACCACTTCCTGTGTATACCACAGGGTTATTTGACTACTTTCTCTGGTATGGGGAATGTAGAAGAGCTCTTTTTAATAGTATATATTCCATGGTTAAACTGGTTTAAAACATCAGACAGGATGCAGTGACAAAACCTGATACTTTCCTGTCTCATTGTATTGTCTTAGTCTACTGCTGTGGATAGCCTTTACTGTCAGAGCCGCACCTTTCAGGGGCAATACAGGATACACATGTCTGATTGCAATCCCTAGGTCTGGCTTCTGATCAATAGGAACATCCCTGTCTGGAGCCTGAGCTATGAGTACAGGATATCAACCCAATAAACACATGCCTAACTGCTTTTGTTTCTCATTAATGTCTATAAAGGAAGTCGGAAGATTTAAAGGGGCTATGAGTAGATAATAAACCTCTCACCCTCTGTCAATGTTACTCACTCAAGACTGAAAGAAATTCTCTGGCAAAAGAGGGAATATACCACATGTATTGTTCAGTTTTTTAAATGTGTTTCATCTCTGTTGAGTTTAATGTTTATTCAAATTATTTGAATTAAAGGGCTAGAATGCTAATTTACCTATTTCAACACAAAGATATGAATAACCACATACAAACATTACTAAGTGCTTTTACCTTTTGAGGAGGATTATTTACTTGGACATGTTAGCTAGGGATGCAGGTGAGTACTGTTCCATGCGTTTACGGTTTAATTGATGTTAGGCTTATTGCAATAAGCCTAATTTTGGTTCAACTCAAGACTTTTGACATGTCTTCAGAATGCTAACTTAGATATGTGTCATAAGCGCCATTTCAGTAAATAACCCCTTGCCTGACTGTCTTTTGCTACTAGTTTATCAGCATAGCTCATAAAAATGATACAAGGAAATACTAGCTTGTCTATTATTAATTCTAAATTTTTACATGATGTGAAATTGAAATATATTCAAAAGTAACCTTTCATTTACTATTCAGCATACACAATGGGAGAAAATATAGTTCTATTGTTACCTTAGAACAGGTCCAAACAATGTGACAAATTTACAATTTCAAGTATACATATTCTCTTTGAAAATAGAACAGCGATAAAGATTAACTTCTTTCTTTATCTATTTAACCTCATATACCAACTTAGAAGTGTTGG
The DNA here is from genome assembly GCA_963942565.1 of Maea johnstoni. NCBI lineage: Eukaryota > Metazoa > Annelida > Polychaeta > Spionida > Magelonidae > Maea > Maea johnstoni. The sequence continues at coordinate 41,292,549 of OZ012695.1, read as the reverse complement.
TTTCACAGTGAATTAAACCAGCACAGAAGGGGAAATTTACTGAGATGACTGAGGTTTAGTCATATCACAAGTGAATTAGAGTCCCAAATGAACCTCCAAAATACATGTA